>JAQGBT010001639.1:0-30048 GCA_034698585.1 Disparrhopalites patrizii | reverse complement strand
GAATACATATTAATTGTGTTCTCTATAACAGCATTGCTTTTATAACAGCAAAATTTTGGGTTCCCTTGGACGCTGTTTTAGAGAGACTCCACTGTACAGTTGAGTCTCTTCATAACAGCACCCCTTATAATAGCATGTTCTCCATAACGTTATGAAATTCGCAGCGAGTTGTACATAGAATACATAATAATGCTGTTTTCTCCATAACAGCATTCCTTTTATAACAGCAAAATTTTGGGTTCCCATAGAAGCTGTTATAGAGAGACTCCACTGTACATAGCAGAAAAGGTAATTTATTCGGAAACAAAATATAGTATTATATTTATATCATACTTATGATATAATTGTAAGAATCCATGGGATTCAATAAAACCTTACTTTTATCAAGGGCAGGGTAAATCTCTTCGCGGCATTGTTCAAAGGAACGCCAGGCACGGGTGGCAATCATCCTCGGCCGGTGTTGATGCTCCCAAACTCCCGATTATTTCACTGTGAATGGTTTCCAATGAAACATTTAAAATAACCTAATTACCTCCCTAAGCGTCAACGTTAAACTGTATTTACCTGTATTGATGAATTTAGCTGACTGAACTATACAAACGATAATACATTTTTGCTGTCAGAAATACCAAATGTTTTAGTGATTAGTCCAGGTAGAGAAAAAAACGTAATAACGGCGGTACTGCGTGGGCCGCGAAGTACAGTGGACTCTCGTTATAACAACCCTGAAGGGGAGGGAAAAATTGGTTATTATATGGAAAAGTTGTTATATGGAACATTTAATATGTACATTACATATACGAAGGGCTGAAAAATAAAGTTGTTATAGAGAAAAGTGGTTATAAGGAGAGTTGTTATAGAGGGAGTCCACTGTACAGTTTGGTTTTCCATAACTTAATAAAGCCTTTATTGGCAAGACAACATCGGTAAATATTCATTACTACAGTTTAAACAAGATATTATGATTAATACTAGCTGTCATTTTCCTGGGAAAGGTTTTTAATCAATGTCCGTTCTGTGCACATTCACAGGACGTCATCCCTTCATGAATTATGGATCTTATTAACAGTTGCATAAAACCCAAATGTCAGAATTGAATGCAAAAAAAAACAAAATTAAGCTACTGCATATGAACATTAACGAGCCCATCCGTTTAATTTATAGTAATTTACGTATACATTATGCATTATGTATATGGATATTACATGCTAGCAAGTACAGAGTAATCACAAAATAGCCATATTCGGAAAAAACATGACAGCCCTGACTAATTCCCGATCCACGTACCGAATGCCCCATTGTTGGAAGCCAGTGGCTTGCACCGGCGGAGGTATCGCCCGGCCCACGTCGAAGTCCCTCTCATCAGTTTGCACGATCGGAGGATCTCCCGGGAAATTTTATGTCAGCCAACCACAGAATTTTCTTTTTCAGCTTGTACAACATTACCAGCAGGAAGACGAAGGCCTTGAACACATATCCCACAACGGCTTGCACACCATTCACAATTAGGGTGAGTGCGCCTAAAGGTGACATAGTTTCTAAACAAATTCATTTTTCTGAAAATCCGTGAGATTTTTTATTTAATTTCCAATTCAACTGCACTCTAACGTCATTTAAAAATTTATATGCTTTTCAACAACTTCGAGGTTGTGCATAGCAGAGCAATAATTCAAAATATTCGGGTTGTGAAAAACGTCAATTTGTCCAAAGGTGACAGTTAGTGATTTTAAAGGTGACAGCATGTGCTCATTATAATTTATGTGGGTTTTCCAGAAGCTTAAGTACTTGCAAACATTTCTAACAATGTACAATGGTTCAATTGAAATGTCTCCCCAAAATAAAATGCAGCGCTAAAAATGAATACTTGTCCAGCCAAAATACAATAATTATTTTATCGTGCAGCCTCAGTTATTTCTGACTGTGAGTAATTATGAGGCTCCCCCGGCTTTCTCTATGTCGTAGGCTCTGCTACATTGTTAAATGCTAGTAACTCAATAAATCGCTTAGGGGATAAGAAAAACATGCTGTGTCACCTTTTGGAACAGAAAATGTGTCACTTTTGGGAACATGAGCAAAATTCATCTTGCTTCACTAAATATATTCTAAAAGTTTAAAACATCGTTTAGGGTAAACACAAAAGCGCAATTTTTAAATCACATAAGCGCAGAAAGCCATTCGTAAAATATAAGCTGTTTCTGGTGGAAACTGTTCTCGGGAGAAAAAATTGAAATTTGGTAACGGAAATTTGACTGCTGAGTTTAACCGCAGAAGTTCACTTGCAGTTGGTCGTTCTCCGGCGCCAATTTGAATTTCGCGCCAAAAATAATTGGGCGTTTGCACGACCTCAGGGTGAATTGTGCAGTACTCAAAAAATAATATTTGTTCATACGTTGTGCTTGCACGGAGCGATTGTCACCTTTAGGACAACTGTCACCGATAGGCGGACTGACCCTATGATAGCTGTCAGCGTAATGGAGCTAGTGAGGTGTAGATTGGACGCCATGAAATTGTATTCTAGCTGCAGAATCCCGACGGAATCGTACAGTTTGGTGAATTTTGAGAATGGAATTCCGTGGATCCGGATTAGGTCGTGTTTGGCATGTACCAAATTTCTGTTTCAGTTGTAAAAAAGACATATACATCGATAGTTAATCGGTTCCAGGAGTTTCAAGCAGATCCAGAATATCCAGAATATTTAGGAAATCGCCAAAATTTACCTGAGCAGCGTAGAAACGGTCTTGGAGTGGAGGATGATCATACAGTGGACTCTCTATATAACAACTCTCCTTATAACATCTTTTTCTTTATAACAACATTATTTTTCAGCCCTTCGTATATGCAGTGTACATATTTTATATTCTATATAAAAACTTGTCCATATAACAATCAGTTTTGCCCTTCCGTGAAGGGTTGTTACAGCGAGAGTCCACTGTATTCGAAAAAGGGACATGTTCGCATGCACCCTGGCGAACAAATAGCTATACCTGCAGGGATGTTAATATTCTCCTGCAAATTTTGTTCGCTGACTTTGGCACGAATGAAGTGACCAAGAAAGGGAGACCCGACATCCTCTTCAGCGTCATCACGTGAAGGCCGGCAAAGATCAGGGAAACAAGATATGCCACCGACGACCAACGCTTGGTGCGGTTATGCTCCAGTTGCAAATTATACGAAGAATCTCCAAAAATTTTCTTCCGTAATGTCATCAAGCGATTCAAATACAGACGAAAAGACTCGCGATTCCAGACAAAACGAAACGTTGTGATGAAACACTCTGTTACGAAGCACACCCGCCATGTAGTGGACTCTCCCTATAACAACTCTTTATAACAACTTTTTCTCTATAACAACTTTATTTTTCAGCCCTTCGCATATGCAGTGTACATATTAAATGTTCCATATAACAATTTCTCCATTTAACAACCATATTTGCCCTTCCCTTCAGGGATGTTACAGCGAGTGTGCACTGTATCCTTGGTAATGAATATGCAGTAGTGGATTAATTTTTCCCGTCATTTCCAAGGAAAAATAATTTGCTATTAAATACATACAGTAAACTGTCAAAGTAGTATAGCAGAGCGCACAGCCGAATTGTTGAGAGGACTCGGCGACCATTTACATCGGACTCGTTCCCGGATGACGCATTAGGATGGTATCGCAGAGTGCCGATGGAACAGGAAAGGCGAAGTGATTTCAGAAAGAGACACCAGGCTTTGTCCGGTTCATTTTCGACACTTGTGGCAGCTAGTAAAGATGATAAATTCTAACTAATTAATGTTAATTTTACTATTTATTACCGAAAGTTATTGGTACTGCCAGGCATTTGCATGAAACAGAGACAAACAAATTTGATCGATGTACCTTCTGGATTATATCCATCCTCCAGGGATTTGTCGGGGAGCTTAAAAATGGCAAGAGGATGAAAATTCGGACGGAGTAAATTTCTAAACTTAATCATGTTGAGAAGCATTTAGGCGCAGGAATTTTGTGTTTTTCAAAAAGTATACAGCACTAAAAGTATACAAAAACACTCACATATTAAGCGGAAATTCTACTGCATTGTAGCAAAGGATGCACAGTGGTTTCAGCAATATACTGTCAAAAATTTCCGTTGGATAGGAGCCATGATAACAGTGGACTCTCTCTATAACAACTCTCCTTATAACAACCTTTTCTCTATAACAACTTTATTTTTCAGCCCTTCGTATAAGAAGTGCACATATTACATGTTTCATATAACAACTTTTCTATGTAAGAACTGTTTTTGCTCTTCCCTTCAGGGTTGTTATAGCGAGAGTCCACATAATCTCTCAATTTTAAACGCCAAAGCAAACTACTGAAACCGGTATCTTGCTGTACTAAACATAAGTTATGCGGATTAAAAGGTACGGATAAAGCTATACGTTTTTTGCACGCGTTGAGTTATCGATGTAATTTAGTTTAAATTGACGTCATCGGGAAATGGCAATGATATTATACAGAGTGCATGCGTTAAGTCTACTTTTTCCATACTTTTCTGAATGTTGAAATTATCGATGTGTCAATTATTCATCGAACTAGCTGAACCACGACAAAGTTCTAGTTGATGCGATTGAGGAAGAGCTGGAAGGTAACAATGCAAGCCATGCAGAGCAAAATTACCAATAGCTGGACCATCCGAAATTTGCATTCATCCAAACCGGGTGAAAGGCTATTGCCAAGTTGATTCTTCCTCAAGTCCTCCTTTTCTCTCTTCCCACTATCTGAACTCACCCCATGGGATATATCAATGGTACTGTAAATATTTTTGGAACTCCCAATCAGTCCTAAAGATGGCCACTCTGGGGCGCCATTTGTCTTGGGCTGAGTTTGATGTTGCTGGTAATTCCACTGCATGCTTTCCGGATACGAAGTTAAAAAATATAATTACTTATGACAGTTATTAGAACTCTTTAAGTGGTATATGAATTTATATTGTTAGCGTGTCCTGTTTGGCTTAAATTTGTGTCAACGTGCAGCAAGAAATAGACGAGCAATGTGGATGGAAATCCGAAGGAATAAATTTTCTGAATTACAATAGGAAGGTCGTATGAGACACGGTATTGATTATGGAATTCCGTGGGCAGCGAAAGGTAATTTCAAGTCTCATTACTAAATAAAACCTCGATTGGCGAGTGATTTAAGCTCTAAATGTTTGTTACTTGTTACTATATAAATTACAAGATTGTACAATTAATTCATGCTCCCTTTTCATGAGAAACGTTTCGAGAAATTTCTGTCTGTATTCTGTAATTACGTGCATAGTGCATATACACATCTCGTACTTCCAATTATACAAATTGTGCTACTAAAAAATTTATACGCGCAAAGAATTACGTATATTTGAGATTTTATGACGCTATTCCTTCTCCTGTGTTATGTGATATGCTTGCATGAGCCGCAGGCAAATATCAAACATCAAAATTTAATCCAATGCAAATGTCTGGCAGTTGATACTAACCAAAACAGTTGGTCCGTTTAGATTAGGTTCATATGATAGCGGAGCAAATTGGAGTTTCAATCACTTGGTATAGGGAATTGTATTAAACCTAGTACATACAGTGGAGTCTCCCTATAACAAGTCTTCATATAATATAACAATATTCTCTCTGTAACAAGATTTCAAGTTCCTCCGTATGGCATTAATGCATGGTGAATGCCCTCTCTGTAACAATACAGTCGACTCTCTCTATAACAGTCCCCTGTATAACAGTACTCGCTTTATAACAGCAGCAAAAAATGTTCCCCTCAAGAACTTTCTCCATTTGTTGACATAGAAATGTTTGTTCTCTATAACAGTTTTTCGCTATAACAAGCAAAATTTGATGATTTATAGGGTGCTTTTATAGCGAGAGCCGACTGTATGTCTGTAACTACAATGTCCTGTCAGCCTTTTTTCGTGTGTCAAAACGGCGGGATTAAACCTTGCGAAGGAGTTACATCATCGAGTTTGAAGAGAAGCCATAAAATTACTATTAAAACAAATGTATGCACCTAATAAAAAAAACTATTTCTTTGTTTCATCCTCGAAGCACCATTTTTACATTTATGTACATGTTATGTAACATCTCGCTATAACATCAATTTTTGTTATTCGCTTCATTGTTGTTTATCAAGACCACCAGTGGAGTCTCTCTATTACAATCCTCTGTATAATAACATTTTCTCCATATAACAAGATTTGCCATTCGCCCGTAGCATGTATGCATTATATGACCATGTTCAATATAACAATATTTCTATAACACTAATTCTCTGCGCCCTTAGAATACACTTGTTAAAAGATCGCTATAACAAATTTCATTGTTTCAGTGAGCAAAATATTGAAACAAAGCACCGCGCTTGAGCCAAATATCAAGTTGAAAATTAAATAGAATTCTGTAATTTGCATTAACACACCTGCAAATACCTACTTAAAATGGGATTTTTTTACTGTAAATCATTTTGCTCCAAAATTATTCATCCTCTGTGTAACAACATTTCTCTACAACTTTACATCATTCGTGCTTTCCTTGTCATTGTCATCATATATGTATATTGTAGCGACAGGCTATTTCCTGCCGCTCTCTTTCGCATTGGCGCGATTCACCAATGATTTGGGGTTTTTCCGATGCCCCATAAGAAGTCATGGTTCATCTCCTCTGTTCTTCGGCTCTCTCATCGGCTCTCCCCATTGACTTCATTCTCCGTTCCTCCCGCGGTTGAATCACATTCCCTTTTTATCTTTCCCCATTCTCCATCTTCATTTTCCCATTTTCCTTATTGTTTTCCCCTTTTCTACATTTTAATTTTATTTAATTGGACTTCGTGTCGTGTACTCGATTGTACGTAATGTGGTATTTAATAAATAAATAATATTTACTCCCTTCTCCCCCAATTCTTCGCTGTGTTGTAGTTAGTATTTATTTTGCCCACTCTGTTCCCGAGTCCCTAAATTCTAAACTTCGTGATAATATATATAATATTATATATTGAAGGATTGCACAAAATGCAAGGGATGATAATTTATGTTGGGGGTGGAAGAGGGTGCAACCCCGGGTATTTCATCTAATAATTTCGGCCAAGGTTTTAGGTCAGCGAAGATTCGATTCAAAACATTTTCGGTCAGTAAAAACTGATCCAAAAACATAATCATACATTCAAAAATGTATTCAAAAATGCATTCAAAAATATATTTAGGATAGTACATTTTTGTAAAACCCGAAATCAGGTGCATAGTAGGAATAATGGTTAATATAAGCAGAATGTCATATATGTATGTATGTGTTTAAAGAAAATTCGTTCAATGAGGCCAATGGCATTTCTTACAATTTGTGCTCAGTCAACCTTTAATTCAAACAGTAAGTCTTGACTATAAACTCGTGAAGTTTATTATTACAGATGAGAGTAATTTTACTACGCCAAACTAATACAATAATCAACAATATCGGTACAGGCAAAGGTTTTTATAGACTTGTTAGGATAACAAGTAATTAATTGTTTGCATAAAGAACGGCTAAAACTGACTTCAGTGTTCACACACATAATGCGCGCAGCTATAATAATGGTGGACACGTTTCCACAGGTAAAGGATTTTAGTGTTACGACGCTCCCTGTTAGGTGACACCTTTACATACCATTGGTACGTTAATCACACAAAAGATACCTTAAAAGTTACGTTTTGCAATTGTTGACAAGAATAATTAGAAAAGCTGCAATATTTATCCTTTTATGAAGGTCCAATCCAAATCACGGAAGCGGGAAGCCTGATCATATAATTGAAGTATACGACCAAATTCTATTGATTGAAACGATTGAGGAGCAGCTGGAAGGTGACAATGCACGCAATGAGGAACGAAATTACCAAAAGCTGGACTACCAAAAATTTCCATCCATCCAGCAAGGTCTTGTCACAACTCTCGAGTTGAATTTTCTTCATGTCCTCCCTTGAGCTTTCTTCCGTCTCCAAGTCCACCACTTTGGATGTATCAATGGCAATGTAGGTATTTCCGCGACTCAGTTCAAAGGAACGCCATGCACGGGCGCCAGTCATCTTCGGCTGGTGTTGATCCTGCGGGGAATTCCACTGCATGGTTTTCATATGTGAGGCTTTAGAATATAATTATCTATTTGAATCCCAATGTTTATATGGTATTTGCCTATTTTGATTGCTTTAAGTAACTGCGAATTCCATAAACGTGATGAAATGAATTCCAGAACTGGGAGCGAATAAAGTCTCTCAATGACTAATAAGGATCGTATATGAAACGTAATAGTGATTACTGAAATTCCTGGGCAGCAAAGAGTATAGTTTCATTTTTCATGATTATAAATTATTTTTACGTTGGTGAACAATTACCAATTACCACAACAAATATTTATCCGCATACAAATTACAAGATAATTATAATTAAAACTTGCTGTCATTTTCATGAGAATCTTTGTAGATTCATTCTGTTTACATTGTATAATTCAATTTCTCGACATATCTATTCATTTATAAACCAATCGTGCCATAAAAATCGTATTGAGACAAAGGATTGTATACTCTTATATGGCATTACATTTATACTTTCGTGCATTATGCAACATGTTTGTGCTGGCCGCATGACACCCAAACTTCAACATGTAATGAGCGGTAAATATTAGGCTGCAGCACGCAAACACAAGCAAGCCCTTTAATTTACATGCAATCCAAGCTTTTTCCTTAATGCTGGTTTCAATTTATTTCGCTGCGGCACAATTTTCCCTCTTACCACGTCGAAAGTAAATTGAAGAAGACAAAGAGCGCATAAAATCGACATTGTGCATCGGTGGATGAGAAATTCATCAGAAAGCAGGAATATCGCGAATACCGTTAGGATTCAAATCTCTGCAAAGCTGGTACATATTTTATGTTCTACGTGTAATTATTTTTTTCTGTAATAATATTTTTTGCCATTCCCTTCAGTGTTGTTACAGAGAGACTCCATTGTTGATGTAATACCCGTACAGGCAATTCTCTGATAGAACTGGCAGCCACAAATTCGGTTTAATGTACATTAATATGCAAACTCAGTGACAACCAAAGATATTTGCAGTTTCAATCCGAATGAAAACTGCGTTTATATGTACGGTAAAGATTCTTCTTTCAGGCTCAATGAGAATCTTTACGTATTAAATTAGGAGGAATAAAAGGTCCAAATCGTATAGGAGGAGCCTCTCCTCTTCCAGGAATTTAATACAACTGGGACTAGTTTATTCTATTCTTTAGGAATTTAATACAACCACCGGAGATAAAATAGAATTTAGGAGACAAAGCCAAGCTTGTGTTTATTGAGTGAGAGTTAGACAAGAAGTGATTTTCATTTAGCAGTTAGCAAGGAATTTTCACAATATGTACAGGCAAAGGCAATGATTAAAATCATAAGTAAGGTGACCAATGAATGTGCATACAGAGGAGTCTCTATATAACAACTCTGAAGGGAAGGGCAAAAAATATTGTTACGGTGAAATGTTGTATGGAACAATAAATATGTACTTTACATGCACCAAGGGCGGGAAAAATATAGTTGTTATAAAGAAATGTTGTAATACAGAGACTTGTTATAGAGAGACTCCACTGTAATTAAACCACGGACTATTGATAACTTCTAGCATCATTATTGTCCACATAACGACGGCGTTTACCACGGCAAATGAAGTAAAGAAAAATCTTTACAGTACATATAAAGGGAATTTACAAATCTTAATACACTATCAAATTAACTTTTTTACTATTACATAATCTATGTATTACATCGTTTTTTGTCATTTAAGGGTTAAACTTTGACATTGTGTTTACCATTGCCGCTGGCAGTGAGGATTTTTACAAGTTTGGTCTTGGTAAAAAAAAATCCTTAAACTCCTCAATTGACTGCAGCAGATCAGAATATTTGCCCTTGACCTCTCCTTCATCGTCTTAGTTTGATAAATCCTTATTTAGATAATAATTTTAATCGTCGTCGCTTCAATTTAATGTTTTTACTTTCCCTATAGATAAAGTTCTGATTTGCAAATGCGTTTAGGCATGGCTACGATATTTTCACTCTTGCAAACACTCGTTTTAGAACTGGAAGCATCTCGCTCACAAAGGGAACGAAGGACACCAAAATGCATATCAGCAGTAAGACAAGTGCCAAGGTATTTCCCTGTATTTCTAATGGCTGTACAGTAACTTTCTGCGCATGTGCCGTCTCCCAAATCAAACCCATGAGGTTGAAATAAAGGATTTTGCGCGTGAATCGATCCACAAATATGTCCACGGACTTTCTGTCAATCAAAAAGGACTCATTGCCTTGGCTGATTTCATACAATTTCCCCTGCATCTCCTTGAGCCGTGACAACCTGTACACCACCTGAAATTCCTGCTGCCATTTGTCACAGAAACCCCTTTCCGTCAAAATCCCCCACTTGCGTTTCAGCTCCTTCCCAAAGAAATTCCAGCCCACGGAAACGTAATTACTGTCTCCAAACAAGAGTGACATCGGGGCTTGTTGGACGAAGCGGATTTTATCCGGCATTAGGAAGAACTTGAAAAGCCAGGCGTTTCTGTCCCCAAAAAGGAAATAGTAATTCGATTCCGAGTTTGTGATTTTGTGCCCGTTCACCGTATTGGAGATGTGTCCAGTTTGGGCGAGAATGAATTGGAATGCTTCCTGGTCCAAATGAGGTTCAAATATGACCTTGTGTTGGAGTTTCTTCAACGTCTCCGACAACGCCTGGCCAGGTTTTTGATTCCATAACATATTTTGTAATCTAAAATGAAATTCCGAGTCGATTTCTTGTTGGTAAACCCGCTGATAAAATGAAAAAATATTTCCTTCCACCCTTGCAAGCTCCTCAATGCTTCCTGGTAAATCCGGTCTCTGGTGGAAGTAGAGAAAGCCCGGAATCGCTCCGCCATACAAATTTGCGAGGAGCACCGTGGAAAGACCCCAAAAGGCCAGGAGAAATTTCGTGGACATCTTCAGCTGTTTCATTTTAGGCCAATTACATTGCCCCAGAAGTGTGGATGCGATTATTCCTATTCCGATCTCTCTGGTTTCATCCACCGTAAAAGATTTCTTGCCAGAACGCGATTTATTCACATTTGAGAACGTGATTATTTTTTGGGCAGGGACGTGATTTATTGACAAAATAAGCAGTGACATGAGACAGAAAATAGCTGCCAATGAAACCCAGCATTCCGGATCCATGATAAAGATGAGTGACAGGACATGTTGTTGTGGGTTGTGCAATCCCACAAGAACATGCTCGTGCTTGCTTCCAGTGTGAATTTGCCCAAATATGGTGTAGCCATGGGGTTGCCATCCTCTGATGGTCAATAGAACCGATGGGGTAGCCCAGATCATTCTCCCGGCGATGTTCTGAACATCCAAGGGTGTCCGGGGATGGAGCACAGTGAAAAAATGAGTGTACTTGCACGTGAAATTCAGTCGTGATGACAGCATTGCCGTTCCACGGGAAGAGGGCAGATGATATTGCTCCAACATTTCCGAGGTTACAGGCTTGTCAGGGAGATGTGGGCGTAAAAAAGTGAAATCCGGGTCCATAATCACATCTGCGCCCATCCAGTCTGAGCGCGCCAAATCCGTGCGCGGGAATTCCAGGAACAACGGAAGTCCCAATGCCAAGCTCAATGGGCACAAAAAATGAAACTGGCCTCGGACGATAAAAATGACGGATGATTTCAGCTCGGAGAGGAAAAAGTCGTATCGGAGCTCTGGAACAAAATCCATTGAGGGCTGCTGCACAAATATTGGCCCTGGCGGAATCACCAGACGCATGCGGGAGATGAAGGCTGCCAGAAATCCTGGAGACGTTTCACGGAGATAGACGATCGTTGTAAGGAGCGGGTTTTCCTTTAAGAAGATGTAGGCAAAACATTGGAGAAATTTCCTCGCTTCGATTGCCTGTCTGATCAAGTTTGCCCGAGTTATATCATATCGCAAGGTGTTTGAGTCGGCGATGAAATGTGGTCCGTGGAAAGTCTTTTCTGGCAGCCACAATGACATCATGTCCCGGTCGGGTATTGCGGTTCTTTTCGAGGAAATGATGAAGAGCGTACAGGGAGTTCCTTCGAAATGCGCATGTGTACGTTCTGCATCCATGGTATCTTCGGGATTGACAATGGGACCAATTACGGTGGAACAGACAGCTGCAACGCCTCGCAAGAATGACTGTTGTCGTTGCCAACATTTTTTTTATAACAATGAATTATCGGGATATGTGGATACAGTGGAGTCTCTATATAGCAACTCTGAAGGGAAGAGTGAAAAATATTGTTATACGGAAAAGTTAACTAAATATGCACCTTACATGTACGAAGGGCTGGAAAAATAATGTTACAGAGAAATGTTGTTAAAAAGAGACTTGCTACAGTCGACTCTCTCTATAACAGTCCACTGTATAACGGTACTCTCCTTATAACAGCAGCAAAAAATGCTCCCATCAAAAACTTTCTCCATTTATTAACATAGAAATACCTGTTCTCTATAACAGTTTTTCGCTATAACAAGCGAAATTTAATGCTTTATAGGGTACTGTTATAGCGAGAGTCGACTGTATAGACAGACTCCACTGCATATTATGGCCTTCCAAGTCGTGCACCGTAAAAGCTTCTACACTTTTCTGGGTATTGTAAAAAATCTCACTTTACTTTTTTGGCGCATCAGTTCCAGGTGTGCTTGGCAGCATGAGATATGTTGATGTGAAGAGTTTGTCTTTATATAAACTCTAAAGGTAGACAATTGAACTGTGAAACTTTAGCAGCGTATTGGGATGTACAATATTATTTTATGCCTATGTGGAACGAATATATTTTTCTTCAAAATTTTTGCATTGTGTACATTATAAATCCAAAAAGCAATTTTCGTTTCGCATGGGGTGGCTAAATTTTCTTAAGTATAGTGAAATGCCAAGTGTTAATTACTGGCATATCAACTTTCGGTGAAAGTTCTTAAAATTGAAGTGTGTACGAATATTTGTATGTTTAATCTTACAATTGTGCCTTTATGTTTTATTATCCTACAATGTACCAAGATATTATTGGTGAATGTTTGAAGACATGTTTGCAATTAAAGTTGAAGCAACATGAAATACACACGGGTCAATTTACCTGTTCGCTATGTGCTTCGGGAACTGAGTTGACAATGAATTTATGCGTACAAGGGTGCCGAAATTTGCTTACGTGTTCAAACGCAGTACATGCACGAAGTGATGCCAAGCTTGACGTCTTGACGCTCGAGAGTAAATCGACTTCAACTCTACGTCAACTCATGATATGTTCGACGGAAGCGTCAATGTATTGATTACAGTGGAGTCTCTCTATAACAAGTCTCTTTATAACAACATTTCTCTGTAACAACATTATGTTATCTACCCTTCATACAAGTAAGGTACATATTTAATGTTCTTTATAACAACCTTACCCTGTGACAGTATTTTTCGCCCTTCCCTTCTGAGTTGCTATATAGAGACTCCACTGTACACGTGCAACTTAAGTCCCATACAAAATGCGTTGCCACCAGGAAGAGCATAAATTGCTGTGTCAATGTACCACACGCGTTTTCTGCTTCACAAAAAAAGTTTGCAAAACCTATAGTTATGCTTGAAGACTTGTCGCACTCCGGCCGCCATGAAGTGATATGCCCGAAAGTTACGTGAATATAGTAACAACCAGTAGGTCTTTTACATTTTGTGGACGAAATGTATTTTTTTTTGCACTTTTGGAAAAAAATATTTATTTTAGAAAATCGGATGATTTTTACCTGTAAAACACTTATTTTCTTAATCCGGTGACAACCATAAGCATCATACGCTTAATGCTACAAAAAACGACAAATTTATTTTCGGAAATAACCCGAATAATTGGCAGTATACACAAACAATATGTATTTCAATGTAGCATATATCACCATAAGGTACCATGTGCGAACAATATGTATACAGTCGACTCTCTCTATAACGGGCCTCCATATAACGGTTTTCGCACTATAACGGTATTCACAAGCCCTCCCGAGAGATTTGCTATGCTAAATTCCCTCTCTATAACGGTTTTCTCCATTACAGTTTTTTCTCTATAACGGGGAAGTTTTTAATCCCCCACCATTCAGCTTCTCTCCCTACAACTGTTTTAGGCCACGCCTTCACATACTTCTCTCTCTGTAACAGTTTTTTTTTAAATTTTGAATCCCTCGCCGATTAGCCTTCTTCTCTATAACGGTTTTAGGCCACGCCTTTTGCATATTTCTCTCCCTATATCGGTTTTTCTTTAATTTTGAATCCCCCGCCATTTTTCTTCATAACGATTTTGTATTATTCCTCATACCAGTTATTCTCTATAACGGCTAAATGTAGGTGCTTTTTGCTGCACCGTTATAGAGAGAGTCGATTGTATATACGTATGTATATAGACGAGTGTTATCGTAAGGCGTGAGATAGGAAGGGAAAAACATTATTTCCAAAGAAAAATTGTCCAGATCCTTTCGGAGGAAAAACAACGTGTGTTTATAATGATATGCATATTCCGGCTCCTTTATTTATTTTTACAATTTATTTTTATGGCATTCTACGAATATTATATGCAGCTGCATTTATATCGTTTTCGTTTTTATGCTGCTATAGACGACTTTAAAAGCTAACGAACGCTTATCTTTTCCTATATACATATAATTACATATTTAGTAGAAGTCCCTGTCCCCATCCATATTTGGCGACGGTCATTGATGAGTGTAAGAACACTGCGGCGGCGTTTTGTCGGTTTTATTTTTTCTTGGAATACAGTGGAGTCTCTATATAACAACTCTGAAGGGAAGGGTGAAAAATATTGTTACAGAGAAAAGTTGTTATATAGAACATAAAATATGTACTTTACACGTATGTACGAAAGGCTGGAAAAATAAAGTTGTTACAGTGAAATGCTGTTATAAAGAGACTTGTTATATAGAGACTCCACTGTATATGCATTCTTTCGTTGAAGAATTCAAACACACCACGAAAAGATTATACGATTACAATTTCAATGACCTTTACAGTCGGATGCTTTTATAACAAATCTCTTTAAAAGAACATTTGCCGATAACAATATTTTTTGCCCATCCTGTAAAGCCCTACTGCACGTCTAAATTGCAAGCAAATGCATTTTAATGCACTATAGTTATATTAGGCGTAATAACTAACTTTGACGACATGTAATGCTTTAATTTTGACAATAAGGATGGACACAAAATTACACAGTGGCATTTCTCTATTATTGCACCGAAGGAAGGGCAAGAAATTTTACTGGGAAATGTTGTTAATAAAGAAAATAAATTAGGTGACTTGCATGTACGAAGGGTGGACAAAATAATGTTGTTATAGAGAAATATTGTAATCAAAAGACTTGATATAGCGAAACTCTAATGTATAGGCCTCCGTCGTGTCTCATTGCACCCCAACTTCATTTTCCAATCCATAAAATCCACTGACTTTCCATATAAATTACAGTGGGCTCTCTCTATACCAACTCTCCTTATTACAACTTTTACGCTATAACAACTTTAGTTTTCAGCCCTTCGTATATACAGTGTACATAGTAAATGTTCCATATAACCACTTTTCCAAATAACAGTCATTTTTGCCCTTTTCCCTTGCCTTCATGGCTGTTATAGCGAGAGTCCACTATATATAGGTTTTCCGAAATCAGCAGGAAATTGCTTTTTGCTGTCCAGATTCAAAATTGGCTGCTGTCGTAAAAACAAAACTAAAATAAATTTTTCATTTCTATTTTAGTCAACTCCGAGGACACGTAGGCCATCAATAAGTTTTATTTTCTGTAATATTTTTAAAAGGGATTCTTGCAGGTGATTGACGTTATTTTAAAATATCAGATTAGAAAGGAAAAAACTTATTTCAAGAGAAAGGGGGTCCACATCCTTTCGTAGAAAAACGAAATGTGATCAAAGCTTCACTTTTTCTTTACGTATTTCCCAGCGGCGTATTAGCTGAAAGTCTTTGACGAAGGTGAAGGTACTACGGCGGCTTTTTGTCAGTTTTATCTCTTCTTGGAATGAATTCATTTAAGGATTGTAGCACGACACTGTAAAAAATATTTATAGTAAGTTTTTAAATTCAAAAATCCCTTTCAGTGAAGTCTCTCTGCAACAGCATTGATTTTGAATGTTCCGTACATGTACATAACAAACATTTTTTGCCCTTCCCTTCAGTGCTGTTATAGAGAGACCCTCGTGTATAAGTTCTAGAAAAGGGATGCTTGTAAGCGAGTCTTTTGTCCTTTGCCTTTTTTCTGTACGGTGGACTCTCTCAATAACAACTCTCCTTATAACAACTTTTTCTCTATAACAACTTAATTTTGCAGCCCTTCGTATATGTTATACACATATTAAATGTTCCATATAACAACTTTTCCATATACCAACCATTTTTGCCCTTCCCTTCAGGGTTGTTATAGCGAGAGTCCACTGTATAGTGGTAGAGCAAAAGGTTAATTACAACAGAAATACTGAGTCAAGTTGGCCAACAACAGGATAAATGACGCCTTTTTTGCATGTACTTTGTTTCAATGCAGAAACCGCAAAAACCATCCTGATTTGCTTAAAGTTTTAGCAATTTCTATGAAATATGTTCTCCCAATTCTGCTAAAAATTGGCAACCATTTCTCTTTGTCATCAGGCTATTTCTGTCGCTTTTGTCTCGTCCTTTCTCTCTTTTGTCTTACCCTTTTTCTTTCTCTTGTGTTGTCCTTTTTCGTTCTTTTGTATTGTCCTTTCTCTTTCTTAGTCTTCTCCTTTTTCTTTCTTTTGTATTGTCCTTTTTCTTTCTTTTGTATTGTCCTTTCTCTTTCTTTTGTCATGTCCTTCGCCTCTCGCTCGAATCGTGCTTTTATTCTCTACTTTCTTCTTCTATTGTCGAGCCTAATCTATCTTCATTGGCTCACCCTTTCCCTCTTTACATACCAAAGGGTTCCCCCATTTGGTAGGTATATGTTGTACGGCTCTAGGACGGTGCATTCAGGGACAATTTCATACAAGTGTTTCGGTCAGTGGAATTTTGTCCAAGTAATATTTCATACAAAAATAATTGAGACAAACACTTTTTTCGGTCGGTACAGCTTCTTACAAGGCATATTTCGTACACAAAAAAAAATCTAAAATACATTTTTTCGGTCAGCTATAGTTCATAGACGCATTAAATGACGGTCAACAGACAATTCAGCCGGGAAATCAGGATAATAAAAACTGAATGTGTAAAATAAAGCAGGTCCAAAATGTTTATAAACAATTAACTTTACTAATCATTAATCGAAACAACGGGGGAAAATATTTGAAATGTCATAATAACAGCAAACTAATTTTTCTCTATAAACGTTTGTATACAGTAAGTGTCATGAAATTTCTTATAATACGAAATGTGTCTCTTTCTGCAAGGCATTTCATTGATTGTTACACACATTCTATAATCATCGATATATTTTTTTTGGTGTAGCAATTTTTAATGTTTTGTTTTACGTAATGATATTTACTTAATAATTTTTAATGTTTTTTACAACGATTGAGTAATTTTTTAATCCTTGTATGCATACCTGTAGCTGTAGCAATGGTCGAAATCTCCCACTGGCACAAAAAACAAATTATTACAATCATCCACAATTAAAAGTCTTCAAACATGTATTGCATTTCACGTTTCTTTAATTTGTTTTGTATTACTAATTGTAAGTTTGTATGTATGTATTTCTAATTTTTTTATATTTACATTTTAGAAATTAATATGCAAATGATATACAACGGAATCCTGTTACTGATAGTTTTTAGTTCATATATAGTATAACAATAATTGATTTATTTGCAATTGGCCCATACACGTACACATTACAGCTCGTAGATAAAATATTATCATTAAAAATTACAACAGAGAAGGAATCAAGAAAGTTTATTTTCTACAACAACGTACTTTATAATTCTTATCCAATTTTTGTCTTTTACATTCATAGATATTAGACATTGCATAATTAACATGAAAAACATTTCATACAGTAAGTTCAGCAATAACAACAAACGCTAGTAGCCGTATATTAATTACTGGAAATTAAATTTAATTAATTATGGACTCATTTATCAAGGTTCATTAGAAATAATGGTTACATTCAAAAATTTAATACAGCTAAATAGAAACTTCCGTTTTCAATAATTATTGTTTTGCCGTGAGATAGTAGAGAAAAGCGGTCATAAGTATTATTTTTATTAGAGAGATAAGCCTCCTGCAGAATTCTCAGTCTAACAAGAAAGATTGGTACTGCCACAACCAATGTGAACATTATCAAAGCTTGAGGAAGGGTCTCGGTTTTCACGGGAAGGACACCAATGGCCGACCTCATCGTGCCCGTTGCACATTTTAATGCAGCAACCATCACCAGGAGGGCTGATCCATCTGTAGGACCGAATGCGAAATCCGGGTCGCCAGCGCCCCCTATCATCCGTGGACCGGTGGGTGCCTTCGAAATTCCGGCGCGAGTAAGCATGGAAAGTAAACGCCTGCGCGTAGAGAATGGCAATGGCCAGGAGCAGAAGTCCTAGAATGAGCCCCTTCATTTTCACGTGTCCAAGTACCTGCAATTAAAAGGGTCGGGTTAAAATTATTTCGTTTTCCAAAGCAAATTTTCTCTAAGAATTTTGGCAATTATAAGCAATTAAATATACATATGACAATTTTATATCTGTCTCTGCCTGTTACAATTTATAAACTATATATAGTTTAATTATCAAAACTGGCCAAGTCATATAGAATCCTTATGTATACGACAGTCAGTTTTGACATTTAGACGACGATATGCGAATAAATGGTAGATTGTAAATTTAATCTTGTAAATTTAAATGTCTTTCAGAGCGTCAGAGGAAAAAGTCGGAGCTTTTTACGGTTTTGTAACAAATATTTAAGTTTTATGGGTTTTCTGAGATTAATTAATTTAATTTAATTTTAATTTTAGGGGTAATTAAATTTTATCAAAATTTCCTCTCAATCGTCTCGCAGATGGAATAAATTGCGGAATGAAAAGTTGTGTACCTTGATCGTACCTTTAGTGATCTTGTGGAATTAACGAGACGGACGTTGAAACGGGCACAGTGACAGTTTATGGACTACGAAATTCGGGAGAATAACAGTGTGGTAGAACAGACAATGATAATAACAGCGGACAAGAACGACTTTTTGAAGGAAACACCACCTTATATATATGATGAAAAAATTCCGTGCGGACGTCAAAGAACTTTTTTTTTGGTGACATATCAGGTTTAGTTATATATAGAATATATTACGAGTATAATGCCGAATTTCTGGGAAAATGTGAAGAGGACCGTGCGCACTGGTTAATAATAAATTAATAAGGGAGCCTTCCACAGACTCACAATTACATATAAATGGTATAAATACACATACATATGTATGTATATGGTCCCGAAAATCTGGTAAGATGTCCCTATGCAGATGTATGTATGTATAGACCCTCAAGAAAAAATTATAGAATGTGAACGGAAAAAGCTATGGGTTACCATAGTTATGCACATGTATAGATACATTATATTATATATAGGTATATATAATATATGTATACCTATAGATATATGTAATTACGCATTATAATATAATTATTAATAATTACGCAGGAAAAGACGCAAAATTGAGAAGGCAAGTCCCTGCTCATATTATTCAATAATTATTGTCGGCCAATACCTATATATAGAATTATAAATTCAGGAAATTTTTGAAGGTATTCAGGTGTCATTCAAGAGTAAACTTGGCCTGCTCAGTTCCTTTTTTTTCCCCGGCCTTGCGGAATGATTTAACCTGCCTTGAGGGATTACCATGTTTAGTAAGTGTAAAATTACAGAACGTTTTCGGCAAACAGTAACATCATGGTTAAAATAAAGGAATTCGTTCTTATGCATGTTGAAAATTGAGCTCGTCAGAATTATCATAACCCTTCATTGTCAGTTCTCAAGTAGACTCTAGTACTTCAATAATTTGGCTTGAAAGCAAAGATTTTCTCTTCCCATACACTTTCATAACTGATACCTCTTCATCCCTCTCGTTACTTTGGGCATTTCGGCATTTGGCCATGATAAAAAAAAATCTTAACAATCTTCTATAGGTCCTCCGAAACTAACGGTATTTGGTCCAGTCTATGTTGCAGCTTGCAGTCGGAGCAAATCGACTATATTTTGCGAGAACAGGAAATATTGCAGTGAAGTCTCTCTATAACAAGTCTCCTTTTAACAACATTTCTCATTTCTCTATAACAACATGATTTTTTCCGCCCGTCGTACATGAAAGGTACATATTTTATGTTCTATATAGCAACATTTCCCTGTGAAACAAGGAACTCTTTCCGTTCATACACTAGAAATTTTACTTGATTGTCTATATATACCTATATACATTATAGGTCTATCGTATTGGATTTTCTAATCCAAATATTTAATCGTAAAAATGTGTAATGCTCCCTTATTTTTAACCCGTGCACGCAGTCCTCTTCACATTTTA
Source organism: Disparrhopalites patrizii (assembly GCA_034698585.1). Taxonomy (NCBI): domain Eukaryota; kingdom Metazoa; phylum Arthropoda; class Collembola; order Symphypleona; family Sminthuridae; genus Disparrhopalites; species Disparrhopalites patrizii. The sequence continues at coordinate 9,495 of JAQGBT010001639.1, read as the reverse complement.
CCAGGAATTCCGTATTAGACGCATTGCTCTATATATAACTACCCGATAACCAAAAAAAAAAACTTCTTTGACGTCCGCATAAAGTTTCTCCATCGTACATATATAAATGGTGCTTTCCTCAAGTAATAGAGTCTGGTCATTTTTGTTCGCTGTTATTCTGTTTTTCTCTGCCACGATATTATTCTCCCGAATTTTGTAGTCCAAAAACGGTCACTCTGTCCGCTCCCACGTAGGTATCGCTATAACCATATAAGGTCCCCTATACGTACGAGCTAGTTACTCATCCATATGTGCCATAATTAATGATTTTTCCCCTGAATTATCTCCCATCTGCGAGACGTGTCCGAGGAAATTTTGTTAAAGTCTAATTGCCAGAAAGACGAAATCTCAGGAAGAAACTAAAAAAATTAAAAAAAAAACTAAAAAAATTCGTCTCAAAACTGCAAAAATCCTTGACTGTTTCCTCTAACGCTCTGAAAGAAAGGTAAATTTACTATGTCTGTCCATAACTCATTTAGATTAGAAATAGTTAGTGGTAGGAAGAACATTTGTATGTATTTATGTAAGATGTATATGTTGGCATTTTCATAATTGAATGTATGCATTGTATATAGTTGCTTTATTGTAAAAATTGGCTCTGCAAAATGAAATAATTTCAATCCTTTAATTGCAGTTACTTACAGACAAGCAAAAATGAAGGGACTCGCTCTAGGACTTCTCCTGGTGATGGTCATTGTGAACACGCGGGCGTTCATTTTCCATGCTTACGAGCGCCGGGACTTCCAAGGCGACCGTGAGTCCACCACTTGCAAAGGACATTGGTATCCGGATTTCCGGATTCGGTCCTACAGATGGTACAGCCCTCCTAATGACGGCTGCTGCATCAAAATGTGCGATGGGAGCAATGAGGTGGAGTATCGGTGTGCTTCCCGTAATTCATCAGATCCTTTTCCAGCCTTTGATCGTGTTCACATTGGTTGTGACAATAATCGCAATATCCGCCTTCATTGCTAGAGTTAGAAATTCGACGAAGCGTAAATTTTAAGCGTGAATTTTAACCATAAATTTTAACTCTTTAGCTATAGATAATTTCATAATGGTATAATAATGTTTTTTCTTGTTGCCAATTATGCATTTAATGTCGTTAAAGATAGTTTTTACGCCTAATGTCCTTAAAGGCAATATGCAGCGGTAAATTTTAGAACATATAATGTGTTACATTAATAGTAGGTGTAAATGTATAACATGGTTTTGAATAATAAAAATAATCTACAGCCATCTTCAGTGCTTTCTCTTAGTAACTGTTACACTCAATGTATGAGTTGTATGTACTATGTTTGTATACGAATGACTAATAAATTATGAAGAAATAATTTCTGTAATTTAACCTGGACAATAAAGTTTGACGTAAGTACATATACATTTTTCGTCGTTTATTGTAACGATAAACAATTTACCTATCTATAGAGCATATCAGAGCATTTATAATTATCATTGAGATCACAAATGCACCTGGATTCCAACCCGTCATGGATGCACTAGCTATAGAATAATTGCTTTAATAAGAAAGAAAATTTGTTGCATTTCTTTATCCCACTAAAACGCCCTACTTTATGTCAATGTAAACTGTCAAAAAATATTAAATGATCTATCAGGTTATAGATTTTCATAAGACTTTTAAAAAATATTTTAGACAAATATATTCAAGACCAAGGAATGACATCCGAAAAAATATGGATTAAAATTCGAATTAAAATACGTGTTTTTCTTATTTATGAATACAAATTTAAATTTCGGACATCTAAAATATGAATTCTAATTCCAATGCAATTTTATGCAAATACTCAGACATATGAATACGCATTCAAATACTTTTCGAATACTTTAAAAATTTATTTGTAATGAAATCTGGCATAATTTGTAGCTAAAAATAAACTCAAAATCAATACACAAAATTATAAGTTGACTCCGCAACTCTGATTTGGCACAAGATCGATGCGTTTACGGACAAAATAGTTATAATACTGCCAATTGAAAAAATTGTTGCTCCAATACCTTGACTTTGCAAAAACACTTGCCCGACGGCGGGAATTAGCAACATAATGAAGGAATTTTTGAATACTAATAAAGTATCGGAATCCAAATGTCAATTTTTGAATCCGAATTTGAATTTCGAATGTATTTGTAATTATAAATTCGAATTAAAATATTTTTCTGACACAAATATGGATACTAATTCCAATTAAAATACTAAAAAATATGAATGTAATTCCGATTTGAATTCGAATACCGATTCGGATGTCATACCTTGTTCAAGACAAATTTTCTCATGGATGTTTCATATTTTAATTTGTTTTCATCTGGTGACACTTTCATTGGGCAAAAACTAAACTGAGAAATAAAAAAAACTCTTAAGACAATTTTATTTTGAATCCGCCGGAATGTAAAGTTTTTGAAAAATAAATTTACAAATAATATCATCGATACAAAATTGAATACAATTTGTTTTGCATTATCAAAATCGTATATAGAACTCCTTCAGTTGCATATCAACATCAATGCAATAAATTCTTTCCAGGAAGCATTCCGTTTCTATGTGGATCATAGAATTTATACAAGTGGGTTGGTAAAGGGTCATGACCTTTCTGAACAAGGACATTATCCATGTATTCAATAGCTTCGTCCAACCTCTCGCTGACTTGCTCTTGTAAGTACAAGTTATCGTCAAACACGTCCGATTTATTTCTCTCGAAGGATCCTTCCAAGTGCCTCTATTGTAAAAAAAGGTTTAAAAAACAATAGCAAATTTCACGTCATTTGAATTATTTCTGCATTCCGTCAAACAGTTTGCCGTGTATGTATAGATACTCGGAATTTATACTATCACATATATTGTGTTCAAACGTAATTATTCGTTCAAATTTAACTCACCATGAAGCAAGGGCTATTTAGACGACTGCAATCGACACATAGGAAGGCACAAATTCTATCCACTTGGAAATTGGGATTTTCAACCAGATTTTCGTAATGAACAACGTGCACTTGATCCGTGTGGTTCAGCCACAAATTTGCGAAGCGAATCCATGACACCGTCTTCACGAGGGCAATATTAGTCAAGTCTGTAAAACAGTAAAGTTTTTCGCTCACCCATTACGCTGTTATTGCTACAATTGCATCAAGCCTGATTGACTTTATACACTCTGCAAGATTTATATAGTGAGATATGAATATAGACAGGCAAATAATTGTAAGCAACGCAAGAATATGCTCTATTTTATTACTTGTGCTTTGGAAAGTTTTGCTGAGATTCAAATACTCCGGACCTTTATGACAACCTTGCAGCAGACGCATGAAAGAAAGGAAAGTAGCGTATGGTTCTCTCAGTAAAAAAATTACTTTGGAGTAATTTAAGTTACGCACGTTCCAATGATTCTTATCCGCTATCGTCGCACTAATTTCGGACAACTCGGGTTCAAGAAAGCCTGGAATATACGAAAGACAAAATGGTTTTAAACAAGGAATGACATTCGAAAAAATATGAATTAAAATTCGAATTAAAATATGTACATATTTTTCCTAATTACGAATACAAATTTAAATTTTGGACATCTAAAATATAAATTCTAATTCCAACACAATTTTATTAAAATATTCAGACGTATGAATACGTATTCAAACATTTTTCGAATACTTTTAAGAATTTATTTGCAATGCAATTTGACATAATTTGTATACTGTCGACTCTCGCTATAACATCACCCTATAAAGCATCAAATGTCGCTTGTTATAGCGAAAAACTGTTATAGAGAGCATACATTTCTATGTTAACAAATGGAGAAAGTTTTTGAGGAGAGCATTTTTTGCTGCTGTTATAACGAGAGTACTGTTATACAGGGGACTGTTATAGAGAGAGTCGACTGTAGGTGATAATAAACGCAAGATCAGTAGACAAAATTATAAATTGACTGGGAAACTCTGATTTTGACCTTTAGTCGTTTTAATAGTTATATTACTGGCAATTGAAAAAAATCATTGTTGCAATACCTTCATTTTGCAAAAACAAAACTTGCCCCGTGGTGGGAATTAACAACATACTGAAAAAAATTTTGAATATCAATACAGCATCGGAATCCAAATGTCAACTTTTGAATACGAATTTGAATTTTGAATGCATTTGTAATTATAAATTCCAATTAAAATATTTTACTGACCAAAATATGGATACATATTCCGATTAAAATAGTGAAAAATATTAATATAATTCCGATTTCAATTCGAATACCGATTCTGATGTCATAGCTTGGTTTTAAATATAAAAAATTAAAATGCTCGATAGAATTGTAAAATGTTTTCTCCAAACTTCAAGCCCTTATAGAAAAATATTTTACGCGGAAAAATGTTTTCAATACCTTTTTCATTCAGCTCCTTGTCGTAGTAATAATTCCCAGTAAAGGCACCCGTGGCCAACTCAATCAAATGCCGAAGTCACGTATTGCCACTGCCGGTGGAAGATGCCAAAGTTGTGGTTTCAAATGTGCCTTTCTGAAATAAACTTAATTTTCAAAATAAATTTCAAAACACATTTAGCTAAAAAAAAAAATTATGCTACAACGCTGCTCAATTTGAACCTTTTACGGCACTATACATATGTACATGTACATGTATGTATTTATGTATAGAGTATAACTTTATATGGTTAAGTATTAACTATATTATATACTTGACAGAAAAATGCTTGCACTCCGGATCTTTCGCCAGTGGATATCGCGTCTTTGTTATCTTTCCTTTCCACAATAAGATTCTTTCTCTGGCGTCCTTACTACAATTCCCGGGTTTCCCCACTGTGGATTTCCCAGGACAATCATCGTTCACCCTGTTCCCGAAGAACATGATAAAGGTGAGGCCACTAACCAGAAGAAATGTTAAGTAGAACCAGACACGAAAAGAGCTTGGATGTGGTGGAGTAATAGTAAATCGTCTTTTCGGCATTTGCATTTCCGTGCACTGTGCCAGCAAGCGCAAGTTTAGTGTGATGTTTAATGTGTGTATACAAATAAGTTGCATGAACACGAAATCGTTTGGAGCTCAAGTTTATAGCTATAACTAATAGTTATAGTTCAAACAATGAAAATAATACTTACCACGCAACAGTAGCAGCTGTCAACAATTTCATGTACTTACTTTGTCTGTATATGAACGTGCAGTTAACAATTAACAATGAAGTTGACACTAACTTGCGTAGTTATTTACCCAATTTAATTACATTCTCTGCTACATATATGTGTAGCATTATTCCCCGCTGGAGCATTTTGCTGCCGCGCACAGTGGACTCTCTCTCTCTCTCTCTATGCAGTGGAGTCTCTATATAACAACCCTGTAGGGAAGGGCGAAAAATATTGTTACAGGGAAAGGTTGTTATAAAGAACATTAAATATGTACCTTACATGTACGAAAGGCAGAAAAATAATGTTGTTACAGAGAAATGTTGTTATAAAGAGACTTGTTATAGAGAGACTTCACTGTATTAGCAACTTTTTCTATATAGCAACTTTATTTTCCAGCCTTTCGTATATCTACATGTACATAATGTGTATATAAGTTGCTTTCCGTACAACAACTTTCCCATGTAAAAACCATTTGTGCCCTACCCGTCAGAGTTGCTATTGAGAGAGTTTTCTGCATGTATAAACTGCGTATATACATAAATACATATTGTTAGCCATTGTTTTGTAATAGATTTGCATTATTAATTATTACCTTCACTGGTTTTCCCGTATATACTACATATGCATATAAAAGTACTTATGTATATAGCTATATATATACAGCGGAGTCTCTCTATAACAAGTCTCTTTATAACAACAATTCTCTATAACAACATTTTTTCCCGCCCTTCGTACATGTTTGGTACATGTTTAATGATCTATATAACAACATTTCTCAGTAACAATATAATTTTCTTCCCTTCCGTATAGTTATAAAGAGACTCCACTGTATAGGTATAACGTATGTATATACAGTGGACTCTCGCTATAGCAACCCTGAAGGGAAGGCCAAAAATGGTTGTTATATAGAAAAGTTGTTATACGGAACATTTAATATGTACAATACATATGCGAAGGGCTGAAAAATAAAGTTGTTATAGAGAAAAAGTTGCTACAAGGAGAGTTGTTATAGAGAGAGTCCACTGTATATGTATACTTTTAATACAATTTTTACTTTATACATAATGCAAACTAATAGAATTCTGAAATTATTCTTATTTTCATACGAAGAATTCCAAATCGTTCTCTCGCCCTCTTTACAAAATCAAAACCAAATTTTTTGATCGAGATTTTTCATACTATCGTATACAGTGGAGTCTCTCTATAACAACATTGAAGGAAGGCAAAAAAACATTGTTACTGAGAAATGTTGTTATATGGAACATTGAATATGTACGCAACATGTACGAAGAGAAGAAAAAATAATATTGTTATAGAGAAATGTTGTTATATATGGAACCTTGAATATGTACGTTACATGTACGTAGGGAAGAAAAAATATATTGTTATAGAGAAATGTTGTTATAAAGAGACTTGCTATAGAGAGATTCCACTGTATAATCACCATATGACTACTTTATGGACAAATAATTCAGCATAATTTAACTGTACATGCAGTGATTAACAACGGATTTCGCCAGGACTAGAAATGACTTTTTTGGATGCTAAAATTCAAATAATGAATATTTTGTGCGTCGAAGCTACAGAATTTGAAAAAAAATAAATGGTAAAATTTTATTTAAAAAATTCCTGATTGAATTTACATATTGTACCTAGGTACAAACTTACAACTACCTTTGTATATACAAAGGTAAAGCTAAATAGCTTCCGGGCTCCGGGTTTTACGCTTCGAACGCTCGAAAGAAAATCTCCCTCTTATCAAGCCATTCCGCTGTAATAACAATAAAAATCAGTTGCCCATTGCTCCACATCCATTTTATTAATTTGCGTCTTCTATACGTTCAAGTCCATTTATAGCTAATCACTGATTGCGCGGATATTATCTACAAGGTATAGATAATTAGGCAGGCATTGACATATTTCAGTTTATTTTAGTAATTGTCCTCAGAATCAAAACAAACACTGGCAGAAAAGCTTCTGTGCTTTTACGATGGATGATTGGCCTAGGTTAGCAAATAGAAGCTGTTTATACATGAACAAAACACTCAATTATACCTGTCATTGAAATCGAAAGGGTTTGAGCTGGCAAGGTTTGAAGTTTAAAGGACACGTCAGAATCATCAAAAAAGGTGTCCGAATTACTCCCGCGCGGAAGTTGAGTTGTTTATTTTGATTGTCCGAGTTCTGATTAAAGGTTAAACCCTTGATCATGTCCATACATATATTTTCATGTGTATCTATATATCAATGATGTATAAAAAAAATTGCTGTTAGCAACATTCGCAGCTGAAGGCTTGTTTTTACTGCTGCACATTGAACCTTATCATTTGGAATGCTTTCTGTTGACAGTTTATATCACAATCGTAACAAAGCAGATATTTCTTTCCAATAATTCCGATCTACCTGGGCCAATATACATAATTACAAAAAATTTGTTATTGCTATTATACATATACATTAATTATACGCATTACAGATGCTTATATTATATATGTACATTATATGCTTGGCCTTTGATTCTTAAACAACGATACGTACACATATATACATATTAGTTACTAAAAAGTTGCCCTCTAAACGGATTTCGCAAGCGTAACCAAGGAGGATGTGATTTATTCTGGTGACAAACAACTCCAAGGAGCAAAACAAATTTGCGAAATTGCGGGACCATGAAAATAGTAAACACTTGAAATTTAAAAATAAAACGGGGTTATCTCCGTTGTTTATTAACAGCCCAAGGAAATTTGGAAGGTATATAAATTCGGGGAACATAAATAAAATGTCATAGAGCGCTCAATTATCCGTTGGACAACTGAAGAAAATCTTAAGTTTGAATTTTTAACTCTCCATTCTAAATTTTGAAAGGTAAATTTGACATTTTGTTATTCTTCATTATAAAAACATTTCCCAGGAGGAAATAAATTGGGTTGACAAAATTAACGATATTTGATCTGAACCTTTGCTTGCAGGTACTTGCGTGCAAAATGAAGGGACTCGCTCTAGGACTGCTTCTGCTGGTGATAGTGACAGCCTACACGCAGGCATACACCTTCCACGCCTACTCCGCCAAGAACTACGGAGGCACTCACAAGTCCAGGAGTTCCGGCGGATCCTGGAGGCCTGGATTCACCATTCGGTCCTACAAGTGGGTCAGCTCCAGTGGCGACGGCTGTTGTGTCAAGATGTGCAGTGGAAGCAAGGAGGTGGGTTATTGGTGTCCGGGGAAAAATCAACCCAATCCGTCCTCAACCTTTGATCGAGTTGTCATTGGCTGTGGAAGCACGCAACTCCGATGCTAGACGGGGATTTGCCGGCAGAAGCCCATTTTTGCGGGAAAATGTTTTTACAAGCTCAAAAGATTAATTAGTAAATACGTCTTGTGCCAATTATTTGTCTTATTTGATTATTATTATTTACACATCTGTAGTAGTTAGTGTGTATTATAAACATATGTACTTACATTTAATTAAGTAATCCACGTGTAAATACATTCCGCGGATTATTATAATCTGTCCAAATAATTATTATATACTTGTATACATAGATGGGAAATAAATCCTATATATATATATATACGTATTTAGACAAATACAAATTGTGCATTCATTCTCCAGTGGACATACAATATACATACAAATATGGCATGGTATTTGTTTGTGCTGATTATAGCGAAAAAGCCAAGGAAATTACTTACAATTAGATATTGTCCAATTCTTTGAAAATTTTTTGTATATCCACCTTCGAAAAAAATGTATACGCTCGGACACATCATACGAATTGATAAAGTACAGTCAACTCTCCCTATACCAGCCCTCCCTATAAGAGCACGTACAGTCGACTCTCGCTATAACAGCACCCTATAAAGCATCAAATCTAACTTGTTACATATAGCGAAAAACTGTTATAGAGAACAGATATTTCTATGTTAACAAATAGAGAAAGTTTTTGAGGGGAGCATTTTTTGCTGCTGTTATAACGCGAGTACTGTTATACAGGGGACTGTTATAGAGAGAATCGACTGTACTCTATAGCTAGCAGCAGTGCTGAATCCCTCCTGCAGCTTTACCACGTAAAGTGCGCTCTCTATAAGAGCACTTACTATAACAGCAGTTACTCTATAACAGCAAGGTATTTTCTTCTCTCGGTCACATTCCTCTCACTGTAACAGCACTTTCTTCCTATAAGAGCATTAGCGCCTAAATCAGGTATCCCTTCAGCATTAACTTTTTCTCTATAGCAGCACCGGAACTCTGTACCAGCACAATTTTATTCTTTTTCTCACTAAAATGCAAATATTTACGCCCAATTGTGTAAATATTGTAAAAATTTG
>JAQGBT010001638.1:0-30054 GCA_034698585.1 Disparrhopalites patrizii | reverse complement strand
AGCGAGAGAGAAAGACAGCGAGGGAGAGAGACAGAGAGAGAGAGAGGGAGAGAGAGAGAGAGAGGAACAGACCAAGGAGGAGAAAGAAAGCGATTAGAAACAGAGAGCGCGCGCAGAGAGGAGAAAGAGTGAGCAGAGGAGAAAGATAGAGCAGAGAGGAGAGAGGGATAGAGCGCGCAGGAAGGGAAAAGAGAGAGAGAGCAGAGAGAGAAAGGGAGAACAGAGAGAAAGAAAGAACCGCCAGGAGAGAAAGAGAACAGTGAGAGAGAAATGACAATCAGACGAAAGGTAGCGTAGATATACGCATATGTACAAGGTAGATCTACAAGGTGACAAAGATGCGCTCGAATGTGAAAAGATCCTTTTTTTTGAGAAAAAAAAACTTATGTATCATAATTTGAAGAGACATCTCGTTTTCATCCACTTTTGTACCATTAAGGGAAGTTTAGCCTGTTTGGAGAGAAATTAGCTTCCTCCTCTCAACAGCTCCGCCTCGAAACTCTTACGTATCACCTTTGAACTTAAACGGATGGGAAATCCTCTCCCGGTCTCATCGTGGTCGAAAATAAATTTTCATGTATAATAATGTTTTTTTCCAGGTTGTGTATATACACATGTCCATGTACGGGTATATAATTTCTCCAGACACTTGGATTCTATATGGAGAAAGGCATGGTCCGGGATACGGTACAGTCTCGGACTGGAGGACTGGAGGAAGTAGTTGATGAAGGAGAGGCTTCTCCGCTCTCCTCGCAACGCCTCCTTCTCTCCTCTCTTTTCCTAACCTTCCTTATCTTTCCGCCATGTCCGTGGAGCCACAAAACGGTGTGAATCCACACTTCCTTCTCCTCCACCAATCCCACATGGCTCCAAAGGCAAAAAACCTCAGTTCTATAGAAATTGCCTCGATTTTTATGCGAATTTTGTGGTGAAAACAAGGCCAAAAGAAATGAAGTGACAAGTGAAAAACAATAGTTTTATACCTCGCCGGCCCAATCCATGTGTGTCATAAGGTCGATTTTGTAGACCCGGACAATGTTTTTTATTTTCCACGGAAACGCATGAGTAAGCCCAACTTCAACGTGACCTCTAACTCTCAAATAATAGTATGTTCCCAGAAACAGAGCTCAAGTACTTTTCAACCATGTGAATTAAGGGTTTCACGTGATCATGGCGCATATTCCATATAAATATCATGGAGCCATAAACTGTGCTGAACGTCTCAAAAACGGAATTTACAATACTCACGCATGTCTTATGTCATGGTAAAGATCTTCCCGTGAATATGATTGTCCCAAGAAAAATTGCAATGTGCAATAATACATGACTGCATTTATCATACATGATACAAGCATTTATATCTAACAATAACCCGCGTCCCAAGCTGTATTACTCATAACTCATAAGGACATATCCAGTAACACATACTACAAGAATACTTATGCAAGTTTATGTCCACTTTAGCTTTGTAATAACTGTCATTAAATCTGACTTTTAATACCCGTACAAAAGTCCAATTTTTCAGCATCAAACTGTACCCGGTTTGACCAATAGGTCAATTGACCCGGTTTGACCACTAGGCCGTATCTCATTCAGGGCCAGATGTGGAATTTGGTCCTATCATTTCAGGTCCATTTTTATGTCATCCTATACACCTGACATCCCAAATTCCTGTTACTTACATGTGACGTTGTTGACAACAAAGACATTTGTTTAAAAAAGACAAATACGTCTGTTTGATCCCCACGGTTTTAGGGCTTAATCCATTTCAAGGCGTAAGTCAATTGAGGAAGCTTAAAGGAAACGTGTACAGACGCTGATGGACAGAGGAAAAATCTCTGTTCGGCGTATTCCATGGCAAAAAAAAGTGTGTACTTACACCGCTTTTCTCCTTCCCATGTATGCATTATAAGGTGGCAGAAATGCGGCGGGAGAAAAGAGCCGAGGGAAAGTGTAAGGAGACAATAGAGAATGAAGGCATCCTATGCTCCAAGCTTTAGCATAGGATTTACTACGGCATTTACTACGGCATGCCAATCTAACATTTGTAAAATTTCCAATCCATGACAATACCCGAGAATAAAGGCTCAATTTGACCCAACAATGGGAAATGAAAGAAAGCTTAATTAAGTTCAGTCTAATCGCTAACTGCTTAAAAGTAAAATTTAAAATCCTGATGGCTTAACGTCGGCTACTAACCTTTTGGCTTGAAAGTTGGAGGTTGAATGAAGCTGAACTCTTTTGGAGGATATTTTGAAAGGAGCGGCAGAGAGAGGCTCCACAGCGTTGCCACACGCGTATGTCCATGCTGGGGAAGCTGTCCAGAGCGAGATGGTGAGAATTGCAGCGCGCTTTGACCAAAAAAAGGATATAGTCCCATGATATATGCTATAGAAAATATATTTGTCTCTATATGCATCATCACGATACATTCACATGCATACTCTTGTCCATGCGAGAGTTTTTCCATTGAAAAATATTTTGGAAAAAAAACTCTGGTTTTGTTTGAATTGAATTTGAAGGGAGAATTTTAAAAAAAGCATGGAGAGAATATATATTTGAATCTTTGAATGCATAGAGAAAAATCGTATATAGAAAAGCGCCGTAAATACTCATGTTTTTTTTTGTATAGGGAAGCAAGAGTGTGCTGGTTTACTCTTTGCCAATGCCAATAGTGTTATAGTCCGGTTTTTCCTCTCCAAAACTCCTCTCTTTCCAAGTTTCCAAGAGTTTTTCAAGCATTTCACCCGTATAGATACCTATATTTTATAGACGACATAGTATTAATAGCATATAGTAAATACACACACGGTGAAGGCTACTCTTTGTTTGAAAAAAAAAAGCCTAAATTTATATGTTCAATGTGTATACAAATATACATAGTGACGAGAAAAAAAATTTAGTTTCTAACATTTTAAGCCATAGTCTTTTTAGTAGTCCTTGTTTTTATTCAAAAGAGACTCCGTAAATTTAAATGTGTACGGTGTGAATGTGTGAAAGCGTTGAAAAAAACCGAACGAAAAATTCTGAAAAAAATATATATACATGTTTATATATATATACATATAGTTTGTAAGTGGTGAAAAAACTGGAGATTTTGTTTTTGGTTTAAAATCTTTGATGTAAATCATCATTGTTATTTTGCTGGGAAGATTTGTTTTTAGTGTATTTAGTGTAACTGAAATTATATATATATATATATTCTTTTAGAGAATAAAAAGCTAAGTGGGGTGATCGTGGTGTATGTTTTTAAGTTTGGAGCTCTTCCTTTTCTTCTTGTTTTTTCCTGGAGAAAGAAGAATCCTGGTTAGTTTATTTGGAATTGATAAGTGTGCGGTTTGAGGAAGAAGTGCGGTGGTTTTATTGCGAGAGACGAGGGACAACCACGGAAAGGAAGGAATCGTGATCATCACCATGGATTTAGATTCGGACGTGATAACGGAGGTTGAGATTCAACCGGAAATGCACGAAGTTGAAATTGAGTCTCTTCCGGTAGTGGCAGTTGACATTAATGGTGACGATGGGATAGAGATTGCAGTGGACGATGAAGTGGATTTGGGCGAGGATGTCATGTTAGAGACTCAAGAGGAAGTGGTGGGTTATGATGACCATTTGGGATTGGACGCCGGGATCCTCATTGACACGGACCCAGGTCCATCCCAACACAGTCTCCACCACAACAATGTGACTAAGAAAATGAAACGTTTAAATAATAATACGAAAAAAATCAAACGTGAATTGGTGGATCCCTTAAGCTCCTGTAGTCCCTTGACCATGGCAACTCAAAGTCGAGCCAAGAAATGGGAACCTAGAGAAGTCCAAATTGAAACACTTGAAGGCAGATTCTCCGTTCGAATGTGGTCGACAGGCGGTGACGAAGGTTAGTGCCCAGACTTAATTACTAACTCTTTTACCTCTCTGATTATGACCTGTAACCTGGAAGTGGTAGTAGTGAATGAATTCGACAGAAAAAAATAGATGGGAACAGGCTAGAAGATATGTATATATGTATCTCCCACGGTAAAGAATAGGGAAATGTTTCGATGAGATTATGAGAGTGTTAACAAAGGTCACGTTACTCTAACCCTTGATCACCTTCCAATGACCTAGCTTCGCTTCAATTTCCAGTAGTTCTCAAAAGCTGTCTCCTAGTTTTTCCTCTTGACTGTCGGTGCAAAGTTTTGGAACGAGATTTGCACATGTATCCAATGGTCGCAGCCATTTAAGAAAAATGGATGCTTTATTATGGCGGATTTCGCCTTCCATACTCCTTTTTCACTTTCCCTAATATGTCATTTTTTTAGGTGTTCATTAGTTTTTATGGATTAACTTCCTTTTCTGAATGACACAATCTCAGTTTTTAGTTGCAATTTGAAAAAACAAACTTACTTATCATGACTGTGCCGGAATTCTGGCATCGAAAAAGGTAAAGTAATCACTGTGTACCTTGGTTATTGTGTATTTATTTATATTCTTTTTCTTTGATCAGTATATGTATAAAAAGTGAAAACAATTATTGTGAAGTGAAAATAGCAAAACCCTTTGGGTTTGGTTTTATTAGACTTATTAAATCTATCGCAGAGTTAAGATGTGCTGGTGCTGTCTACAGTCAGTTTAAGTTCGTTGAAGGATAAATGTATTTAGGAACGTCGCTGAAACATTGGTGGAACATTGTTTGGTAAATGTAGTAGTACTTTGATAATTGTAGTAGCTTCGATGAAATCATTTATGTACATTTAATTCTTATTGATTCTGCTTGAGGAGTGTTTGTTGCTAAGCAGTATTTCTACGTTCTCTTCGAATATTTTACAAGATTGTATGTGTTCCTGCTTCAGATAACATCAGTTGCTAAATGATTTTCCTGGATCTATTCTTATTTGAATATCGCGCATTGTAGATGTTCTTCCAATTCTAATTTCTGTTTTGCTTTTAAATTGAGCTTACTCACAGTGAAGGATGCGGTTTATGAAAATTTGCATTAATAAACTTTGGTCGACTCAAGATACGTTATTTTATTTCGTGTTTCCCGGATGATTTGCTTTTCATATGCTTATTTTTTGTCAACCTATCGGAGGGTGAAATCTCTTTCGCGTCGCTTATATTTCTTTTTATGCAGTTGTGAAGGAATTCTTTTTTCGGAATGCCTTAATCTATGTATTTAGATCTGTTGAAATAGTTTAGCTCATGACCTTTTTGAATAAAACTAGTCTTTATACACTGCCCCACCCCGGCTGCTAGGTATTTGGTATTCTTACTTGAGTAATATACCTCATATATTTCCATCCATACTGAATACGTTAACCTGTGTTTTTTCAAAGGTATGCCCATTGAGTTTGATGATGCTACTGAAGAGTTAAGAATAGTTTATGTGAATCTGATCTACATATTCAAAAGAATTTAACAAGGAAATGAAGCGCTTTCTTCCTATATCCAAAAAAGCTGATTGTAGGCATATTGTGAAATCATCTGGCCAAACAAAGTCGTGTATGAGTTTACGGCATAATCAGAATATTTTTTGAATGCTATTTGTATTTTCGTTGATTCCCACCTCAGAAAAAGATTGTATGAAGCTTCTTGTCCCAATGCATTCATATCATAATGACGCAGATTTATTAGTCTAGATAAAGTTTTCATCAATAAGCTTATTAATGGGTGTGCTAAGCGATATACTAGCTGCATAGAATGGTGTTTATAGCAGAAAGAAAGTATTTTTCATGAAAAGCTCCTGTATGTAGGAGAAAAAGGATTAAGTAATGGCTAATGGCGTATTACATTCGGACCGAATTCGTCCGCCCTTGCGTCATGTTTTCATTCACGTCAATTGTCTCGGAAATAGGAAACGTGGTGTCTGTGAGGAAAGAATGGATGCAGAATTAGGGAAAAAGATATGTTATATTGTGTACTTTCTTTGTCAGCATCTCACCTTCAGCTCGTCTGTAAAGTCGTCAATGTTCTTTGATTATTGCATTGTCAAATAAACTTTATTTTTGCTTGTCTCTGAGGCTCCATTGAAAGGTTGAGTAGCAGTTACTAGTACTGGCATCTGTAATTGTACTACGCGTTTATATTGGCTAGTTACTGGAATGATTTTTTATGCAAATATTAGTTTACGAGAGCAGCCATGATCAAAGGTTTTTCTAGTTGTTTCTATAATATTATTTATGTACTTTTGTATGTTTGATTGTTGAGGTAGCTTTCTCTACTCCTTGAATACAGAGTTGATTTGTGGACAATGCTTTTGGGTGAAAGTTGATATTTTTACGTGCTGTTTACTGTTTCCCAAACCATGATGTATTGCCTTCAATGATTGTGTTTTTTCCCGTGTTTCAAAATGCATGCGAAAGTCAATGGAGCATGAAGTATGAAGCATATCAGGATGACAAAAGTACATACAAATGTGTTCCAGACAATGTACAGACTACGTCAAACGGTTTGCAGATCATTGACGTCATATGAGGCTATTCGAGAAACAATTGTTTTTACAAAAGCAAACTTCAGAAACCTGTTAAATTCTTTCGGGCTTCGCATTCACTCTCCGTTTCTTGTTTTCTGCCAGAGGTAGGAGTGCAAGTGCAATTAATTATGTACAGGGAATGATGAAGATACTATACCACATCAAGTTAATTACACGGGAAAACTTTTTTCTCAATTATTATTAGCCTTAAAAATAAGAGAGGAGTGCGAGAAATGCTCAAAGCAAAGTCTTTGCGTATAATAAACTCAGGGGAAGCCTTTGGTTTTGCTCTTGGTTGTGTATGTATTTTTGTGAATTTAGTAGGCTATAAATGATAAACTACTATTATGGTACGTGTTACTTCCGAGCTTCAATGTACGTCATAGAATATTGGAGCATTACTTTTTTTGTGAGGCCTAAATATTATAAAGAATTAACAACGGCAATGGATCCAATTTTTTTGAAATGGTGCTTGTTTTGTATTGCACCTATTACTCCATCAAAATCCGTTTATATAATAGCCTGTAATTTTTTTGAAATTATGTTTACAGATGAGGTCCACGCAAAAAATGAGCTTTCAGATGAAATTGCCGTAGAGGAAGTTACAGGAATAGATCAAGATGCTGATTTTACAGAATACATGACTGGTAGGAAAATCCCTCCACAGGGAATACCTGGTTTGGATTTATCTGATCCCAAGCAGTTAGCTGAATTCGCTCGTCTAAAACCTAAGAAAAACGTTGACGATGTTGCAAGAACGATTGCCTGCCCGCACAAAGTAAGATTTGCAAAATACATTTATGCGCATATCAGTTTTTCTCATTTGTTTGTGATTTATAGTGGATCTTTTGTTATGTGTGTTTTAATGTTGCAAGTTTATAAGTATGTAAGTATATACATGCCTGCATACGATGACGTAAAATAAAAATACACAAAAGAAACTTGTGGAGAATGGTGAGATGGAATTACAAATAGATATATTGATTTATTTTCTGTTCTAGGGATGTGCGAAGATGTTTCGCGATAATTCTGCAATGAGGAAGCATTTGCACACGCACGGCCCACGAGTTCACGTTTGTGCCGAATGTGGCAAGGCGTTTGTAGAAAGTTCGAAATTAAAAAGACATCAGTTAGTACACACAGGGGAGAAACCTTTTCAGGTATCTTATTTTGGCATCGCCATTTCTTTGTCTTTGTCATGTTACTTCCAGGTTGTGGATGACGCTTGTTAGTTATTATTTCTGCTATTTCAAATATGATCTGATTTTCAACATGAATACAACTAGCTGCTAGACGATGCTTACGTACATACATACGTACATTCATGTTCTCTCCACATTTATGTATGAATACATCTTGTTGCAATTAATAAATCTTGCTGCAATAAATCTTGCTGCATTTATAGCCAATGAGGATAATGTTTACTTGTTTTGTTTTCTAGTGTACGTTTGAGGGCTGTGGCAAGCGATTTTCACTAGACTTTAATCTTCGTACTCATGTCCGTATTCACACCGGCGATAGACCTTATGTTTGTCCTTTTGATGGTTGTAACAAAAAGTTTGCCCAATCAACAAATCTTAAATCTCATATTTTAACTCACGCCAAAGCTAAGTAAGACTTGATCAATTGACCATTCGTATACTTATTACTTATGTGTTAAGGATTGCATATATTTTTGTGCCCTTGTTGGAATCGGTACTAAATTATCTTTATATATATTTCAGGTCCCGTAACAATTTCATGAGGCAGATGCAAAATATGCCTAATGATGTAAGCAACGAACCTCAGTATGTGCAAGTGGAAGTTGGAGCTGATGACCAACAATTTATTGTTTACACTGACTGAAATTTTGTTCTTTTCATATCCTATAGCAAAAGAATAACCTTAATAGTTCTTCTTGAACATTTCTGTATGACTAAAAAAGGAATGATGATTACGATTTTGGTCACTTCTGTGATCAAGTATACCTATGCGCTGTAATATAAACAAATTATTGCATTAACAATATTATAAAAGAGTGTTATTATTAATGTAGGCATGAAAAGTGACAGATTCGTTCTTAAATACGATTGGTTTCATGTAAAGAAAATGAAATATTTTCAAACTATTCTTGGAACAATCGTAGAATTTCTTTCTGAATATAAATATATATATTATATATACAATAATTATATGAAATATAATACATATATATATATTATATACAAAATATTGTTATAAGAAATAGTATTCAGTAGTCCATAATTTCATGAAACTGCTACACTTAAGAACTGTTTCAAATAGTTGTTCTAAATAATACTGTGAAACATACCTATTGGTATAGATGTATTCTATTAACTCAGATTTTTTATACCAGTAGTTTTTCCTAAATATTATATTCATTAAGTGAAATTGCGAAGCGGTAACAGGTTTGAAATTACCTTGTATCCAGCCGTCTGGAATGGTTTGATGACTCTTCTTAGCTGTGGCTAGAACTTTTGGATTCGCCTTCATTTATTAACTATTAACTCTGTGCTACGTTTGTAATTAATTTGTTAATTACTTGCAATTTTGGTTGAAGTAAGTACGATTACTTTCAAAAATTTTTAAGAATCATTGTATGTACAGAATATTTTGCACAAAAACCAAGATTTACCCATATCAGTTGTGTTTGAGTTTCGTTTTGTGCTGAATTAAATTTGAATTCACACTCAAACTTAAGCAACCTATGTACTTTCGTAATTGTTAATACAAATGTTACTTAAATTATTTGTTACCTTTATTTCACTATACAACTATTAATCTTACCTTCATTTATGTAAATAAGGGAAAGTAAATTTCCGACCAATTAATACCAAATGCATTGATTTGGAGAACTCTTGAAGAGCTAATAATGTCATGTATGGTTGTTTGGTTTGATTTTTTTTCTTATGGAAAGCTGTACCATGTTCACTCACCATTTGCAGGAAGTATGTACGGGAGGGAAATCGGGCGCAAAAAATGTTTGCACCACAAAGACTCTTATGGAGTGATAAAACGTTTGGTGCCGGCGCCATGCCCAAGGATTTTATATAGCCTTTGAGTAGATACTTTAAAGATTTGTACTAATAATAGATAGAAAAAATTATAATACTTCCATCAAAGTGTAGAACGTTTTTATTGTCGTGTAAGCTTGAGTCGATTAGTATGAATAAGGTATTATTTTTTAGACCATAGACGCCATGACGGTGAGTAGTAATTAATTGTGGAAGGAAAATGTGTTCATGGCCCGCTAGTAAGTAAAAATTAAATATAAATATATTTTATTTAGTCCGTTTACACACAAAATGCACTAAAACTGTTTTTAAATGGATTTGCTCCATTCAATTCTTTCATGACTATGCAGAACCCTGATTGTACTTGAACCCTCAAAAGTAAGTTATTTTACAAAATTCATGGTTAAAATTCATTTCCTGTCTACAGATACACTAAAAAGGCAAACATTATCAATACACGTATACTAAGTATAGTACTGACCACTGGAGAGCAACAAAATATAACTATTTACATTCTAAATCTGATACTTCAAATATACATAAAAATTAGCAAATATTATGCCTTGCAGCTGCTACAAAAACAAAACTACCTTGAAAGATAGCGTTTAAACGTTTTGCGGTCAGAAGTCATTATGTATCTATACTTGTGTGTACAAGAGGAATTTATTTTAGACATTAAGCAACGGCATGTAAAAAAGGAGAAACAATGTAAACGCGATAACTACTTGTAAAATAAATGAAAATGTGAAGAATTGACAACGAATGCTTTGAGTTGAAGTTGTTATTTCCGACCTGCGTGTATAAGTTGGTGTACGATTGTGACGTGTATGACTATTTGTATTTTATTTACTATTTATATTATTACGCTGATTAATTCTCGTTCCCCTTGCCCATTTTAAAATTTCATCAATGAAGCAATTTGAACTATCTCCCCAATAGTTTCATGTACTTTAAATATATGAAATAGTATCATACTATTACTACTTACCTATACTAACATACGCAGTGAGAGAAAGAGTAGGATTGCTCTACCGCTTATTCTTAGCAGTGTTGGGACCTTTTCGCCCGCAAAATTTTCGCAATAATTTGAATACCCTGATTTACGTACATATAATGGGCGCGTTGCTAAATTCAGTAACCACTTAGAAATCTAGCAACTAGATTAGCAACGTGACGTTATCAGAAACTCCAATGTTAAGCACAATTGCTGTTGTTGTCAAAGATCTAGTCCAAAAATTACTTTAGAAATCTAGACAAAAACTGAATTTAACAACGCGTCCAATGTCTACATATTTCTGCCAACTACACCTTAAATCGTGCTTATGTCCACTGTGATTGTAAATAACAACATGGCTAGACATAAGACGCCGGGCAGCCATGTTCATGTTAGCTGGCTTGTGTTTTTTTATTAGCCTTTTTATTTATAGAGAAGTGTCTAATCAACTAATCACATGCCCATCATATAAGCAACGACTCCGAAGCTTCGGTCGAATTACTAAACTTCTTAAAACGGAAATCCAGACGCTAATACTGAACATTATGGGGATGTTAAAAAATTCAGGTCAAATATCTTTATTATTTTACCACAGTAGCATGAATGCCAAGGTATAAGGTATACTCAGTATACATACATATACATATTATTATGCATATTCTTGTGGTCGTTAGACAAATGAGATCTTCTATTAATTAAATAAATATTAACCCACAGCCCGTCAAGCCCATACTTAAAAATATATAATCAAATTAATTTCCACGTTAACATGCCTTTTTTTTTTAAACTTTATATATGTAGTAACCTAGAGTCTTACACAATCCTTCACTTCACCGCAAAACGGCGTTAATTGTGCTGACGAAAAGTATTTAATCTTGCCGTCCCCGTCTTGCGACCAACAAAAATTTTCAATGTTAACACGATCTTCATCCTTGATGTGTATGCAAAACACTCAAATGTTACAAATCCATTAAAACAAACACGATCACATGTATACACCAATTTATTTACAAAACACCATATAAATAATTTACACAACAATCTACTCACATTTCAGCCTTTTCCACCTAATGGTGATGACCAGCAGTAATGAAGAGAGGTAGTATAGCACCAATGACGAGTCCAAATAATTCCTTGCGGGTAAACCCGTTATGTGAATCTTTAGTTACCTCAGGAAGAACATGAACGGTAGCTACGTACAAAAACGTTCCTGCGCTGAATAACATCGCAATCGCTGTAGCGTTCATTGTTGAAAGGTTAGCTTTACCCTCCTAATACAGAAAACGAAGTAAAACATGCAATCCATGACATGAGAAAATCCCATGTAAAATTAATGAGAATTTTGACGCTACCGGACTGATTCCAAAATACGTAATAATTGCCATTATTGGAGCCGCCAAGCAGAAAACAGCTAAATGTCTTCTGATTCTATTCCTTTCCAAGCCTTCGTGAAGGAGAAACGTAACGAGACCAAACGCTGCGGGAGCCTGTGATAACATTATTAATGATTCATTGAGCTAGTAAGAATTATGACAGCGGTACCTCATAGAAATCCAATTCGATATGAATTCTCGATCCAAAACTTTCATTCCACTGTTTATTAGCGAATTACAAACTTTAAAATAACTTACCTTATGAAGCATGATAGCCACGAATACTATCATTTCTACTTCGGCATGCGGAGTAGTTGCTGCAGCTCCCAATGCAATTCCATCAGCTTAAAATTGTATGTAACAAATTAGCACTTAGTAATTCCGCTGAAATTCATATATAATTCCGCAGTAATTCGAGAAAGTCCTTACCAGCAGCATGAACCACAAGTCCTATAGTAGCCGTGAAACTTCTCCTCGAGGGAGATGAAGGGGCTTCCACGTCTCGGGAGTTAGCTCTACTCCTACTGCATTGATCAACTAATAGCATAAAGCAAAATCCTAAAACCAAAGATATTCCCACGGAAGCAAAGGGATCTGATTCACTCTCGGTATGTTCTTTTGCTCGTGCATCTTGAGGTCCGATGGACGGCTGAAGACCGGAATTGGCTGTAAAGTTATCCAGATCATAGTTACCACGGGTAATCGTAGTTTCAGTTATTGATTAAATAATTAATTTAATACCATCTGTGTTTCGGCAGTTAAAAATTTACTTTGCTTTTGTGCGAGATATAACGTGTGCATCCCTTCAGGTATGATCACGCTCAGCGCTGTGCCTACCAAAAGACCGGCTCCGACCACGGATACAAAATGTAGCTTATCCTGCGGAGGAAAGTAACAGCCATTTTATATTTAGAACTAGCCATGGCGAAATCCTCCCTAAATGCTTCGGATGTTTCAAACCACTCACCTCTGACATGTGCATAATTATAGGAACCGAACCCGCAATAAAACTACCAATCAGCATAATGCCTGAAAGAAGGATTAATCCTAGAGCTTGATCCATTTTTGTCAACGTTTGTATCTGCAAAATAAGTAATTGTTCAGCACGGATCCATAATTATCTATGCACATCTGTCATAAACATACATAATACATATTGACTTCTACGTGGACAAACATAGACACTGACGCAAGAGTTGAACACATCAAGTATTACTACGATAGGCAAAGGAATAAACATAAAAAAATTAATTAAAAAATGCTTGCACGTGTCCGAAATTCTAAACGTACCTTGAGCTTCTTTGTTAAAAGTAAAAATAATAATATCTCTCCGACTCCCACAAGTACTTTAAAAACGCCAATGAGCACAAAGGAGATCAATTGTACTCACAACCTGTTCACCGAACATGTTACACAGTCGATGATTTCATCGTAATGGAAGATAAAAATTCTAACTCCTGTCCGGCACTACAAGATTTCCCGGATGAATCTCGACGTCGTTTAAAAACAATAACCCAGGCACTTTCACCGATTAACTACTTCCTTCAAGCTATAAATGCTAAAATGTTTGTTAAACTTTAAAATCATTTGGTCGTCCAGGTGCTTTGTTCGTGGGTACTAGTTGGTCAACTTGTAACTGATTCAGATTAGCAGGAGTTTATTAAACAATCTGCACCTATACATATGTTTTAGAGTATGAATAAAAGGTTTACTTGATAGTTTAGTTTGGCAGCAACATTTCCCCCCAAATGCCAACTCAAGATTATGTATATTACTTAAACTATTAAACATTAAAATGCTAACAACACTATATATATAGACAAGCAGAAACTTTCTACACAAAATTGACAACCATATATAAATGTGTAATTGCGTTATGCCAAGTACGTGTAACTTGAAACAAAAGAAACCCCAAATCCTATTGCATTAAGCTAATCCTATGCGTATACAAAAAATATGTTGTTCCGAAGTTAATAAGTTAATTATAAATAATGATTGCTTTGATTATAATAGTAATTTAATGATATTTGATCTTTTGCCGTATTGGCACAATTGGCAGCCTGTTTCTAATTTCTTCGACATTCCACTTCTTCGACGTCGACGTCTAAGATTTTGAAGATTGAAGTTGAGGACGTTTTGTAATTGCCCGCTCTGGAGTAGGCTGATACGGGCACTAAATGATGGGATGGAGCACCCTGCACTCTCTCATCAAATACGCACAGCCACAACAAAATCAAGGCATTAACAAAATATTTCTAGTTCGTGATTACTTACTTACATTAAATAACTACTTAATTTGCGGCTTCTTTTCTAATGACAATCATGTTAACTTCCCTTTGCAATGTATTAACTTAAATGTTATATATACGGAGACATATACCCAGGAGCACACTAATTAAAGTAATTAAGGACTTTAACTTTGTATCCTTTCTGTTGGTCACCAAAATTGGTTGGAAGGAGTGATTTCTTTAATTAGAAGGTAAATAAAATGTATGAAATTAAGCATGTAGAAAGAGTATCCTCCAAAGAATGGGAAGGAGGATGTTATAATGTGTGAGAGATTTAAGGGGCGACAGTTGTGGGAATGCTACATTGTCTCCGTCGACGGGCTATTGATTTTTAGTCCTTTATTGAAGGTATCATTTAAATAGACATACTTAATTGCAAATACACGGAAAGAAGATGGTCCAGTGGCACAACATTATTACATGCAGCCTGGGAAAAAAGACACAAAGTGTGTTAAGTAATTTCCGTTCACTGTATTTGTAAAGTACAACGTTTGACGAGCCTGTTGGAGCTCACACACTCTCACCAACGTTTAGTAACCTTTTGCCGCATTTTTTCTACTAAACCTAACTTACTTTAATGTTACCCAAGGGACTTTTATGGATAGACTTTTCGTAATTGTTTCGAAATTAAAAACCAGTGTATACCAGTTCCAAAAATTTAAATAGTATATATATATCTATATATATTATATAGTATGTGGCAATACAAGTACGTATATATTTTCAACGTTAAAAACCGGGACATCCTGAATGTTCCTTCCTCTGGCCTAATACTGTAATGATTTTTGTTGTTGCTCGTTATTTGTTCGTACAAGAACATAGATACGACAAGTATATTTAAATATTTACACACATAATGCATTTTGGCAACAAGCAACAATTGCTCAAATAACTATGTACAACACACAATGGACAAGAGATCAAAAAATTTCCATCTTTACGCTTTGCTCTCAAAACCTAATGACCACAACAACAAAACCAAACGAACAAATCCAAATGTAACAAATATAAAGTTGGATGGCTGTAAAATTGTTGCACGAACGAACAAATCCAGAGTGTTACGGGGGTGTCCTGATACCATGAAACGCGCTCAATGTTTTGCTGGCAAAAGTAACTAACGTGTGTCGAACAACAAAGAAAAATTATAGAGATATTCTACCGTGAAGTACATGATAAGATCACGTCTATGAATAAAATGATCATATCCGCATACAATTCTACAATTTCGATTTAACGCTTTGCGCAGGCGCAGAAGACATTTTGTCTCGTAATATTCCTAATTAGGTACGAACAACATCAGAATATTTGTTCAAATTTTGAACAAAAACTGCTTTTTTTGCATTTATTTGCAAAATTTCTTTTGAACATGCTTCAATTAGCACTTGACACCACTAAGAGAATGAAATCCATTATTTAGATTGTTTGTCAATAGAAAATCAATAAAAAATTAGTTATCCATTGTGATTTCTTCCGTATATGGACTTTAATATCCACTGTTTGAGTGAAAGTCCAATCAAATAAAATCAGAGCACGCAAAAAAAAAAAAAAAAAAAATGAAACGAATGTGAACGATTTAAGCGCATTATTTGGCGAGTATTGCACCCAACTGCATGGGTACCTGTGACCCATGCGATATTCCAATAATTGAAACAGTACAAACGTACCGAATTGGTGTGAAGTGCCACTATTGCTCACCAGGGCACACTACCATCATGCAAAAGGCGTAAAGTGCCACCAAACCATGTGCAAAGCTTTTCTTTTTTCGCGCAAGTGACTTGCTCTGATGTTTGCGTGTAGTTACATTGATTGCAAATAGCTACATGACAAATAGAAAAGATGACGATCAGAAAATCAGAATGCACGTATCGGTATCATTACTCGACTTCAAGTCAAGGCAGATGGCAATGAACGAAATTGACCAAGAAAAGTCTACGCACCCTATAATTATATTATAGGCTGTAAATTGCAAATATCTTAAATATTTCACTTAGCAGTAAACATAATACATATAGATACTATAAGCCCTTAATTTTGTACACCGAATCGTGACTGATAACATATATAATTCTAAACTGGAAAACCGCCATTCGAAAGACAGTCATATGAATGAAAATCAAGAAAGTATTTTAGGTAATTATGTGTACAAATAAGTATGTAAATATGTGTAAACAGTTACATTTCTTCGCCGAGAATTCATGAAAGTAGTTAAATAAAATGCACAGACACTGTTTGCGATTAATGACGGAGTAGAAGTTAAATTCATTCATTATGGTGTCTAGAAGTTTAAATGAGCTGCAAAATGTCACATAGGTTAGTGTCCATCTCCTGATAAGACAACATTGAACTTTTGCAGATGGTGCTATCCGTGAATATTGCTTCTTAATGACAATTCTAGGCTACTATGTGCACAGAGGGGTATTACAAAAAAAACAACTATGTATTCATTTTTTATTTTAGCTGAGTTTTATCAGTTTCTGCTGTCCACTTGCCGCTCTTGCAAGATCAGGTTATATGTGTTCATCCTGTATTATTAACTCTTTAGTTCTGCAACAAGAGCGACGCCGGTGTTAACCACCCCTGGCTAATTCCAACATGAACAAAGAGAAAAATTCCAGTAATTGGCTGGTAGCCATTGTGCTGATCCCGATTATTTTTATCCAGGCAATTCTCCTTCTTCACCTCAATTCTTTGAGGGATGAAATGAGTGACTTGAGAACTCAGATGGAGGCAATTTCTAATTCAGCAAGAAATAAACGAGAAGCGTCTTCCCTGATTGATTGCTCTCACTGTAAGAACGTTTCCAATTTGTTATTGTTTTCATTTGATTCAAGTAATATATATGTATATTTGAAGGATCTTTTGTAATTTGAGACGAAAAATCGTACTGACGTGCTTAGAATAAAAAAAAGCTGCATTGTAAAAGGTCCGGGATATGCAAAAAGGCGTCGGAAGGGCTACATAAAGGTGTCCGTTGAGCCTCCCAGAGCAGGTAGCGATGGAAGAAAGACATTCTTGGCGAGTCAACAACCTACGGCATCCTACTATTCCAGAACAACAAGTGTTCCCACATTTTCTGCAAGACTTTCGCCGACCCAGGCATCTCTGGGCTATGGTGGCAGTAGTACTGATTACGCTTATCCTGGCTTAGGCGGCTATTCAAGTTGGTACTCCTATGGCTACACCTATCCTACATCCTCTCAATCTTGGTCAAATCCCTCTCGACCAGCCAGTCAGTCTTACAATCCCAACCTGGGGACACCTTCCTCTTTTAGCTATCAGTATCCTGCTACATCATATGACTATAATAAAGGATGGAATTACCCCAGCAGGGGTCAGGGAGGAAATTATTATGGAATTCCGTCATCCCTTGCCACCGGAAGCGTTGGGGTTCCAGGTTTAGCAGGAGCAAGAGGAATGCCCGGAGAACCAGGTCATCCCGGTCGTCCTGGTGAACCTGGAGAACCAGGTAGACCTGGAATACCAGGAAGAATAGGAGAGCAGGGAGACATAGGTGATCCGGGTCTTCCGGGACAGTTTCATAATCGGGGCGCGGTCGGAGTTCGCGGATTTCCGGGAAGTAGAGGGCGGGAAGGAGGGATGGGAGCGCCAGGAGTGCAGGGGCCACCTGGTGAGAGAGGCGATCCCGGATACTCCGGGCAAAGAGGACTAGACGGAGCTACAGGATTATCTGGTAGCTCAGGCCTTCCGGGATTACCCGGACTTCATGGCACTAGAGGTATGCCAGGAGAGCCCGGAGCAAGAGGTTTTGTGGGGTCTCCAGGATACAGTGGCAGACCAGGAGAAAATGGGATCACTGGTATACCGGGACCCACGAGACCATCCGTTTATCAGACGATGTCTCCCTGTGATCTGGAGAACATTGGTTGCACACCTGGAAACAGTGATTTAAATTCTTTCCCCTCTGATAGAGGCTCAATAGCCTACAAAAGTCTGGATGGTGGTGATCGTAAAATTTCTGGAAGAAACGAAGTAAGTCGCGCTTCATCCTAACAATATCACAATATTGCTAACAATATCACAAGTTAGTCAGTTTACCAGGGACGCCTAAAATAAAACAGATTTGATCCCTCAGGAAACATCTATGCGGGGCGATTTAGGAGACAGCGGTTGGCCTACGAGTTTAGCGGCATCCGAAGAAGAGTGGCGGACGACAGCATCACCTCCTACATCGACCATTGGCTTCATCACAACGGAACCACCCAGACCGACCACTTCCAGCGGTCCTTTTGTTGGCAAGGAACTCATTCTATACAAACTTCAAATCCGAAATTTCAATCATACTGCTGTTGATGCACAGCAATATTTCACCACTTTCAAAACCACAACTACAACTACTACCACGCCCAAACCACCTGATAAGCCTAGTGGATTTGACTTTATGATTTCATCACAAGCTCGGGATTACATACCCGCTTACAAAGAGCATAAACGACGTTGAAAAACATTTCAACAGGTATTCTCGAAAGCTGTTTTTTGTAATTATAAGTTTTTCGTTGTTTTTAGGTAGCTCCATTCGAATAATAGTGGCGTTTCCGTCTTGGGGCATAATGAGTATAAATACTTGTCCTCCACAGGCGACTGTACTACTTCTTGGATTGTCAAGTCAAGAGCAATGCTTCTGATAACTATTATATTTTGTGATTCCTTTCAGCAATAAACGGAAATGTGTCGTTTAATAATAGTGGTTATCCTATATATACATATGCGTATTTTCGCATATGTGCTTGTACATGTGAAATAAAAAAGCAATTTTTGTAAGTCGGAGTTGAATTGCTACCCTGACCCTCTGTCTGATTGTGTTGAATAGTTAGACATTCACAAATAGCATATTTGCATGCTTCTCTATTTTCGGAATATCTATTCACACGGAGCTATCAGTCTCGTACGAATAAAAAAAGCCTTGTGAATATTTACTTTCTGATCAAAGAAAAAATGCTATTCATAACTAACTTCTATTCAAATGCATTTATTTTGTACTTCCTGTCCTTTCGTATTTCTTTAGTTCTCATTAGTCTCTGAATTTCCCTGAAGCACTGAGCACACTTGGATTTTTGGTATTTATCTCAATCATTTCAATGTGCCAGTTAATCGTTCAGACATCATAACGTATACATTGGGGTATTATAGAGATTTAGCATTATTTTGACGTTTGGGTGAGCGTGAAATTCCAACAAACTTGTTATGCTGAAATTTCTTTGAAAACCATGTCCTTCAGTAAGAATTTGGCAGCGCTTGGTATTGAAAAAGTTCCAGGGAATATTATTATTGGCAGGTTCGTCAGAGAATCAAAGTGCTTGGCTTTAATAATTACATTCTTTCTGGTAATTTCTACCCTTGTAGGTACGACTATACGTGTTTTCTTTACAGAAGTTTAATATTTCATATTTTCTACTCGTTGTTTCTTTTCTCAGAATCTCACGAAACCTTTGTTCCGTATGAGGGTACAGGCAAATGCGTCAATGAGTTGATAATTATTAATTCTTATTTGTTTAGTGAGCAGTTGTGCATGTGTCTCAGAAAATCAATCTAGACGGCACTAATTATTGTGTAATAAAATACTGTTTAAGCATACTTTCAAGTAGGAATACAAAATTTGTCATTTTATTACTACATGCCCAACCCACACGGGCGCTATTGCTTTTTTACCGTCTCACAATCAGCCTGTTCGACTTTCTCTGTGCGAATAACATTACAGTTTAATGGCACATCCATACAAACAATGGAACTTGACCGAGCAGGCGACAACAGGGCACTGTTGTCTGTCACGTCGTTCAATACATACAAAGTGCCTCCGCAACTAATTTTGTGAAGTATATATATGTATGTACACCCCCTCATAATATTATAAATTTCTACCAAGTACATTTCTTCCTAATCGTAAACCCGTCTAATATCTGTTTCTGCATGTTACTCCAGAAAAAAAAAGCAGAACAAATGCTGTTGAAATAAATTCTCAGGTTGGAAATTAGCAAGAAATACAGTTGGTTGGATTTAGTCATTAAATAGTGACATTTTGTGCCAAAAATGTTTTCACAATTTTGTAGTAATTGTTTTATTTTCATTGACACGAATATCTTCCGAAAGCTGGTATTTTTCACGATTCAGTGATTGAAATTAATTGAACAAACTTGAAGACAATAGTATTTTCGAATACCGTTTTGCAGTTTATCGCTTTCAACACGATTTCGAAGCCATGGACCAGGAACCAGTTGAAAGTAATTTTGGAGGGAAAAGAATGTCACTGGAGGAAGTGGGAGGAGAAGCGGGGGACGGAAGTGAAGGCCCAAAGAAGTTGGTGGCTTTCAATGATTACAACCACTCACATTCGGAAGAAAATCCCGGGGGAAACGTTTTCCGCAGGCCCGTGCTTCCGGCATTCCAATGCCTGAAAAAACATTTGCCCGGGAGTACTTTCAGAGCCAAATTCCTTCCCAATGGCAAATGGATATACGAGATAGATCAAACAGTTCCGTCCAATAGTCCCGAGGACAAACGAGCGGTGGCGGAAATTGTTCAAATTTTCCAAAGCGAATCGGTCTCTCGTTCGGAAAAATTGCGAACAAAGCCTTCCAGAGGGAATAAAGGATTGATTTACAATTATTATGGTCAGAACCCGTCCCCACAAAAGAAACAAGTGACAATGAGGCCCATTGCTGTGTTCCCTACCCAAAGCTACAATAATCCTTACAATCCAAGGCCCTACATGCAAGGAGAGGATTATCGAGCTAGTTTTGTTGTGGGAACAGCTGGTCCAGGTGGTGCTAGTGTTTTGCAAAAGGTTCGGAACCACCACGTTGTTGCGGGCAAGCTGCAAGCTGAACAATACCAGCAACAACTTCCTCCGCAACAGCATCCCCAGCTGCACCAGTACTACCGCAGGAATCAGCGTGTAGTGCCAAATTTTGTCAATCCGTCACAATTCGTATCTCCAGTAAGACCCAACTCCTCTTCATCCAAATCTTCACCGATCAACGAGCATGTGGTGAAGTATGATAGAAATAATAAAATTAACTATACTAACTGGCGAGAATCTGGCGTTCCAGGGTCATGCACCTTCTCACCTTTCTTCCCTTGTGGTACCTCAGGCGGCTCCACCCCATTTTATTATCCCCCAGAAGATAGACACGTTCCTGGACCGGGATCCCCCAGTGCTTGGGTGGAATGCTCCAATTATTGTCGGCCGTACGAAGCGGGAAATAGCTGGACAACCGGGACTCGATTTCCAGCTTATGGCGTTGATGGACCAGAACCCACAGCACCGACAACTGCGATTAGATTCGATTGCAAGTATGGCAGCAACCAATTTTGGAGTCAATGTGAATACTGTGAAGAGGCCAAACAATGTGGGTTCGCGCTCAACCCTTCAGCATTCACCCCCATGGGAGGTTCCACGTGCAGGCCAAGGTTCACCCCGCACCGACGACCCTCAACTGCATTCCCTGCGTCAGCGCCTCCACAGAATCTTAGGTTGGACCCAGTCCAGTACTACCGCAATGAAGAACGGCTTCCTTGTGGCCCACCCTGTCAACTCTCACAATATTGCGTGGTTACGCGAAAGCAACCTATTTCCGAACCTTGGACTCATTCTTGGACTGAAACCCCTAGTTTTGACGACCTTCATGGGAAGACGGCGGCAGCTCAAGTTCGTGACACTTTATTGCTTCACTTGTGCTGTGCCGGATGCAATTGTCTTTTTTTTTGACAATGTCTTCACGTTGTATCTCTCATGTTGCTTCCAGAGAACGACTTGACCAATCTGTCAAACATTTTGTTAAGTAAAGGCAATCAGGTACAAATAATTACTATTTCTCTCGACACAGAACGGTGCCACGTACGAGAGAAATTTACCAGTACAACCTCTGCTTGTCGGTTGGAGAGAAATGCCACTTCATTCGCAGCCGCCAATCACCCCTCGGGAAAAAGCCCTCATTGAAGGAATGCTACAGGACGGTGGAGAGAACACGAATGACCAACCACACGATTCTACGACAGAGATGCAATCCACTTTTCAAAGAGATCAATCTGTACTTGGACCAGGTCTCTCCCGACAAGAGCACGTCTCCGGTGGGGATCCTGGATCAAAAGCCAAGTACGATGACGTTAAACGACCCTCGTCCTGTCATGCACTTCCGTCCGGTTCCGCCGGGAATGGTACAATCAGGAATAATCCAATATGGGAGGGTGGAAGCGCGACACAATCCCAATCAACTTGTCTCACATGACCTATCACCAAAACTGATTCCTATAAACGCTCCCAATTACCACCAAATTGTGTCTCCAAATACGTATTTCACGCCCGGTGTCTCAAATCTACACAATATGGGAAAACTCACTTATAATCCCCGGGTGAAGTCGGTGGGAGGAAGAGAGTCAGAAATAATTAGATCAATGAGCACGAGTGGCATTGTAGACTATGAGCCACTTAACTATGATTACCAATTCTGAATGATCGCGTTTATATTTTTGTTTAAATGTGAAACAAATACAAGCATCACAGTTACTCATACACATTGATTGAATCAAAAAAATATATTTTCGATTTTATTTTCGCTCCAGATAAAAGCAGCTAAGTACAACACAGTTTTAAGGCACATTTTTATGACAGTTTCAGTTTGTTCATAGTAAAAAGTAATGTTGCAAAACTCTAGAACGTCTAGATTCTAGAAGCATGCATAAAAAAATTACACTGGTACGGTGCGAACACATTTTCCTGTTGATTATCAGAACAACCATCTCTGTTCGTTTGTTCCAGCGTTAGCAATGGGACCAAATGCTTTTAAAACATTATTATATACACTCGTATTTGAGGAGTACAAATATGTATATAGGTAATACATACATAGATAGAACATTCACTTGTACACATTGTACAGTTGCTCTTTTGTATACTTTACTGATACTTTTCCCGATCACAACAATTGCCGCATTGATATAGACATAGACTTCGACTTTGTGGGAGGAGATGATCCTTCATTTTATCCTAAGCCCTAAAGCAATTTTTTAAATGTTTTCTACTAAAAAAAAGTAAACAATTTCTGAATTTCCTGCGAAACACTACTTTTCGGAAAGCCAATATATCAAAATTACTGGGCCCGAAGAAATCGAATTCCTATAGTATATTGTACGTTCAAAAATAAGTAAAAATTGCATTGTAGTTTAAATCTTCGTACCGGCTTCGCAACAGGTACCATAATCATTTTGAGCAACAAGTTTTGCATACTGACCAACCATCTTCCATCCAAAATCCGGCCCATGAAATGCCACTGCAATATCAGTACCAAAGAACATGAAATGGTTTGAAATTTGAACCGTGTATGGTGTATCGATTTTGATCAAAATAAACTTCGATTATATTGTTTATTGATTGTCTACGTTTATGATTCATAAACTTAGACAATCAACAAACAATATAATCGAAGTTTGGCGAGATGCAAGCTGATATAAGTACAACAGCTATAAAAGCAGCCTAACACTCCACTGAGGCAGAGTATACACACAGTGTGACAAATCTACAATTAACAGAACTCCCCGTACTAAAAAACTTGGTACCACTCAAACCCAATTATTTAACATGGTAGAAAAAGTACAACTTAACAAGATTACAAGATCAAGTCGAGAAACTTTCGAAGTAGAATAATAGTTCAAGGGATTTCGTCTTTAATGCGGTCAGTTGTCAATTATTACGTGAAGCCGCACCATTGCTTCAAAGTGACCTAATTAACAATCACGACCACGGCATTACCTTTCAATCGTTTTCAGTCAGCGTCATCGGATTATATCGGCCGTTCTGTCTCCTTTTATTTTTATTCTTCTTTTATCCATTTCCCTCAGTGGGCTCTATTACTTTATCGTGACTTGTTTGTGACTGTGACTACAAAATGCAAATATCCGCATACCGGCATCCGCAAATAAATATTATAATAAGAAATAAATGCAATTGTTTTATTATAATTAATAATTATTATTAATATTATTATAATACTAAGTTATTGTAGTGTATACCTAACCAAGTATAAAAGTATAATATGCTACGTTTTACATGTGCTTATACTTGTTTTGTCTTTGTTTATTATATAATTTATATAATAATATTATATTTTTAAAATTTGATTTTCCGGTTTCCCACCATGAATGAACACCTCAAGTTTATGCCTTTAATATGCATACGAGGTAGACCATTGAAAATTCTCCATGTCCATGCCATAGTAGCCATGTAAAAGAAATAGAAATGAAATTATACAGATGAATATAGTGGAATAGTGGAATATATAGGTCTGCCTACCGTCTCCGTCTTTCCTTCTGCCTCATTTCAGGTCTCAATTCGTAGCCTGATCTGGACGACCCTGTCAGATTCCGATTCCAGTGGATTCGTAAAGATTTGACCAAGTTGGATGTGTGACATGTGACATTGTGGCTTTGATTTTGTTTTGAACTATTATTTTGGTGTTTTCATTTTAAATAATTAATCATTATTATTTATTAATATTATTGGACACCGAAAGAATAGCGATTTACCGCACTGGGAAAGATACAGAATCACAAGTGAATTTAGGATTGAAAGAAGAAGGTTGACCTCTGGTTTTGCTAGGATTTTATATTTTATCGTATTCACGCTTCAAAAACACTAATAATTAGGAGATTTTAATTGTGCACAACCTTACAAAATGGCCCAGTACAAAGGAGCAGCGAGTGAAGGCTCAAGAGCCGTGCAATTGATGAAGAAACGTGAAAAAGAGACGAAGGAATTAGAATTTCGAAAGAAAAAAATTGAAGAGGACCTTCGCGTGGATAAAATAGAAAATAAATTCGCCGTTCACTATGACGCTATTGAAGCGCAACTTAAGGTCAGTGTCAGTAGTCAGTATAGTAAACAGGAAACTGTTAGTTGGTTATGCTTGTCGCTGTGTTGTGGATTCAAAATCTTGCATGTCTTAATTGAAATGTCTCATAGTAAAGGTGTCGTTCAAGTTTAAAATACAATTGTGTTTGATTGATACAATTAGAGTTCCACCATTGGTTTGGTCACCCTAGATGAAATGAAGGCGAAACAAGACACTGTCATCAAAGAAAGAGAGCAACGAATAGCACAACGAAAAGCGGAGAAAGAGCAAAAGAAAAAAGAGGAAATGGAAGCGAAAAAAGCGCAGAAGGAATTGCAGAAAAAGCAGATTAGAGCGTTGTCGTTTTTAGGAGATGAAGTGGATGAGGAGGAGGAGGAGGAAGAGGAGGAGGAAGACCAAGAAAGTTCCTCGGATGATGAAGCTCAACAAGATGATGATAATGATGATGAGGAAGCACCGGCAGTAAAGAAGAAGAAAATCGGTAAAAATCCTGACGTAGACACAAGCTTTTTACCAGACCGGGACCGGGAGGAAGAAGAAAACCGCCAACGAGAAAAACTGAGACAGGTGAACCAGGATTTCCGTCGTTATTTTTTGGTTAAAAATGTTTTTAGTCGTGCTAATTAATTGTACTAAAGTGTAGGAGTGGGTAAAAACTCAAGAAGCTTTAAAGAACGAGGAAATGGAAGTCACCTACAGTTATTGGGACGGTTCTGGTCACCGGAAGACCATTCGGGTAACCAAAGGCAAGCTGCAACCATTTTTCAGTCAGCTAGCTGTTATTTGTCGTAAGTCCTTAAGTGACATGATAACTTTTTGTTTTTACATAGGCACATCTATATATCAGTTTCTTCAGCGTTGTCTGGAGTCATTACGCAGTGAATTTGGAGAACTTCGAACTGTTACTGCCGATCAATTAATGTAAGTTTCGCGGTACGTAATTTTTCTGATAATTATACCATGTAGATAATGTTTTCGTTGATACTCGTTGACATCTGCAGGTACGTAAAGGAGGATTTAATTCTTCCTCATCACTACACTTTCTACGATCTCATTGTTACCAAAGCACGAGGGAAGAGTGGACCGCTGTTTGCATTTCATGCAAGGGATGACATTCGTTTAACTAGTGACGCTACTAGGGAAAAGGAGGATTCGCATGCTGGAAAAGTCCTGCTTCGAAATTGGTACGGTTTTTACTTTCTATTTTACTATGTGCACTTATTTTCATATTCGATAGAGAGTACGTTGTGAGTCAGTTCTTTTCACATTTTTTATGTGCGCTTGATTAATTGCAGGTACGAGAGAAACAAACATATTTTTCCTGCTTCAAGGTGGGAACCGTATGACCCAAACAAAACGTATTCAAAGTATACCATTTCTGATAAACATAAGTAAGAAAATGTTTTGAAAACGTTTTTTCCATCCAATTCATTGTCTTTTCCATATTGTGGTAGGATGCAATAATTAAAAAAATAAAATAGCAAAATACCCTGTACCTAATACATATTGTATTGGCGATAGAAGCAATAAAGTGTCTCCACCGTTTTTACTTTCTAATTCTAATTTTAGCAATGTGGACACAATTCCATCTTAAAATAAATAAAGACCAATTGCGCCGAAGGGTTGCTGTGTACAGCTAACTGTTTTCGTGTAATTCAATACATGAGCAGAATGTGCTTCCAATTATGTACTCGCAGTTTGCTTCAACAAATTATTTGTTTAAAAAAATAATAGTAATGGGCTTAAACAACAAAACCAATTTCATTCATTATATTTTCGTAGTTTATCGAGGGGACCAAAATTAAACACACAGATTTTAATACACCATTTCCCCAATAAGCTAGTGTGGTTTTACTTTCAGCGAAACAAACGTATGGCTAATAAAAAAATCGCTACAAAGTAATAAAGCATTCACATTTATATACACGTATTATCTCAAATGCCTATTTGTACATATAATTAAATGATTACAATACATACATACAACAAAATTGGCATTTGACATACTAGGTTTGATTAAAACAGTCTTAATCTCTTTAATATATAGACATTTTGATGTGTAGAGCGGCTTTACAAGCGTAAGGTAGGACCATTCTTGCTCGAACGATAATATTTCGAATTTCGATTAACTGTTCCCCGTCTTCTGCCTGTAAGTAAAAAAGCGTCTCGATTTACAATATGCATATGTATACATGTATGATTCTGACTTTACACGCTATTTATTCGCTTCTATTTCCTATTACATACAGGTATTAAAATGGTTAGGTGATAGTGTTATTATTATTACATTAGCGATTTTGCGATCTGGTCTTGTTTTCCATTCTGCACCTTCCATCAGTTCCTCAAGTAAATTTCTGTCAGTCAGTGTTTCTAGAGGTATGAAAGCTATAGCGAAACTTTTTCTGCCATGCAGAATGAGTACAGTGACAACTACTCTGACATCAGCTCCTTTGATACGGTACGAAAAAATACACTCCACACTGCGGAAAATAATACATATTAACTTTGTAGGATATCAATTCAAATTCTGGAGTGAATATCTTGCAATTTCGGATAACGAAATATTTGAACCGTACCTTGATCCAGAGGCTACTACGATTTGGCTGGTGCCAGACTCCATCTTTGCGAGATTAAGACTATTAAGATTTCCATTCTTCATATGTATACGGGGATCTTCCAAGTCCAAATCCAATGCATTACCTTAAACCATTAGTCATCTTAGCTTTATTGTAGTGGTAGATAACACAAAGAATGTATTAATTGCCTACTTATGGCAATGGCACAGGCGAATGGCTCTTCAATAGAGGCAAGAACATCGGGTAGAGAATCATCAGTCCACCCACAACCACGCTCCCGGTCTGGCTGTTCATCTAGCCAGACATCCACAGTCATTATTGCATTCGTTCCGCGTGATATACTTACTCTGGATCGCAGAGTACCGCAGGTAACGACCAGTTCTCCGCCATCAGCACAACCCTAAATAAATATAAATATTAGTATTATGTATAGCATGTACCAGTCATGGCAGTAGAGAAATCTTTTCATTTTGGGTCATTCGTCATAAAACTTCATCATACCAAGCATAACTTACATCACATTGACGCTGATCGGGTCTTATTTTTGAGTAGGGAGTCAATTCCCAAAGCGCATTGAAAGTAGTTTCATCAATAGTCAAATCTGTCGGTGCAAAGGCGATTGCAACTTTCACAGTACCCTCTGAGAGTACCAGGTAATTAATAAGCAGCTGCAGATCGTTCACACCCACGGAATAGGAAATTAAACCGCTAATGAATGACCAGGAACTAAAAGAATGTCGTAATTATAACAAAACTCTAATCACTCTAATGTTACTACCTAATCATCGTGTTGTTTTTAAGAATCATATAAAC
This sequence comes from Disparrhopalites patrizii, assembly GCA_034698585.1. Taxonomy (NCBI): domain Eukaryota; kingdom Metazoa; phylum Arthropoda; class Collembola; order Symphypleona; family Sminthuridae; genus Disparrhopalites; species Disparrhopalites patrizii. The sequence continues at coordinate 1,680 of JAQGBT010001638.1, read as the reverse complement.
GTTGAATGAGTAATTTATTAGCCATTAAACTCTTACCTTTCCTTCTGGAAACATATAACTTCTTTTGTCCTTCCTGGAATAGAAGTGGGTATATCTTTCCAGAGCTGTGTTGTATTGTACTTATTGTAATGCTTGGGGTTTGTCAGTGGAAACTTCAAAATATTGCCTGCACAATTAAGAATAAAAAAATAGTACAATGTTGTTTAAGCATCATTTATGAGCAAGAGCAAGCCCCAGAAGCCTGAAAGCAAATCTGATCTTTTATTAATACCAAAAGTAACCAATATCACTGCATGTGGAATATCAATTAGTCAGTTTTGATATTAAGGAAAAATCGTTGTTCAGTTTAGCATTTAAGATCCAGCCTGATTTGGTCAGAATGATTCTTAAACAACGACGTGTATTAAATGTAAGCGTACTGCAGATTTTCCTTGCAAGGTCATACAAAACTTACTAAATTCTATAACTAACGACAAACTGTCATTAATCAGTTCCGAGATTCTTGCCACAGTAGTTCGCATGAGAGACTTTCCATGTTTAATAAATTTCTTTCTTTTCACGTCTTCCAATTCCTTGATGAGAAATGCATTTTCCTCCTCGACTGTTCTTGACCGCAGTTGTTTCGGAGTAGGAAATCTACTGGCAGTTAGATCCAACACTTCTGTTATTCCGTCATCATTCAGAGTAGGGCCACCGGCAACACCGTTTTCCAGTGAATCAAGCTTTTGCTGGCAATTTTTGTTGCACTTAATCAAATACAATTGGTGTTTCAACTGCTTCACTTCTGCGGTGAGCTCTTCTAAAATGCATCGAACACTAGTGGCTTCAATCAGAGACTCCGATCCTTGACCCTGATTATTTGAAAGAGCTGGTTTTTCAATTCCGGTGAGCTGCTTGTGAATTTTGGCGCATTCTGCATTCACCATCGCTAATTGCTCTCCGTATTCTTTTCTGACTTGTGCTAATTCCAAATCTGTTTCCTTCAATTGCTGTTTCGTATGGTCCAATTCTTTTTTCAGGGACAAAACCGTTTGACAGTACACATCCGGGTTGGTATTCAGCTGGAGTTGAATTTCCTTCAAGATTTGGAGTATTTCAAAACTATGTAGACAGAAAAACAAGTTTGATCATTCAAAAACCAATCAATCGAACCGTATTGAATTATTACATACGGTTCCCGTTTACTAATTATCCTTAATTCAGCGCCGAAAGTAGCTGCTTTTATACATCGCAAGAATAATTCAGTTTTAACCTACTTTTCCCCGTTGAGGTTCATTGTTTTCTCCAACAAGGTTCATTGAATCCTAATAATTTGTGTTTGTGTTCACGTCCTGTCATGATATTGTCACAAGTCACAATTCAAGTTTTTACTTCACTGCATTCAACGTTGTTACGAGTGCCAATGCCAAGAGTTCTTTAATTGGTTTAATTATTTAATTCGTTCATAGGTCCAGAATAATTGACTAACATCACTACTAGCATGTGTAATAATTACGTAATTAGAAAAGTCTTCTAATTCGTTTTTTTTTTACAAACTATAGAACTACAAAAAAATATAACAAGTAGCAACAAACGAACAAACGTATAAAAATATAGTAATTAGGGGTCACTTGTACAATCGTGGGATTTTCAAATTTCCCGCACTTACGGTCGCAACATATGGTCGCAACTGTGGGTAAC
>JAQGBT010001637.1:0-30059 GCA_034698585.1 Disparrhopalites patrizii | reverse complement strand
TATAACAGTACTCTCGTTATAACAGCAGCAAAAAATGCTCCCCTCAAAAACTTTCTCCATTTGTTAACATCGAAATGCCTGTTCTCTATAACAGTTTTTCGCTATAACAAGAGAAATTTGATGCTTTATACGGTGCTGTTATAGCGAGAGTGGACTGTATATAGAAAAGCTGTTATATATAGAGACTTGTTATAAAGAGTTTCCATTGTACAAACTTTCCGGGGAACCGAGGAATTTTCCGGACCCCAAGAAATTCCATGGGGGGTTTTGCACCCCCTTGAAAAAAAGTGACCTTTGGACTTGATGAGAGAGCCCAGAAGAGCCCGAAGGGGACGTTCGGGGCAGTAATTCAAAAAGCCATTTGTCACCTTGATTTATGTGGGAATTCATAAAACATTCTTGCTTTACCCCAAACAAAAGTTTAGCACACGCGTGCCAAGACAGTTTGCTGGGCTGTCCTCCACTTTTTTTGTATTTACTTTTTTGAGTGGAAAGTTTCCGCTCACTGTCTCCAGCTATTTCTCCAGCTTTCTCTCTCTCACTTTCTCCAGTGACTTTTCCCGACATGTCTTGCTTTGGCGTTGTTTTTATTCCGCCCTCTTCGCTTGTGACGCTTTCTCCCTTTCAATGGATGTTTCTTTTTCTTTCGTGTTTCACAATTGTGAACTATTCTCGATTTGTCACCGTTTCTCTCTGCTTTCTCTTTTCTATTTTTTTATGTAACTGATATCGTTCTTTTCGGCTGCCACTTTGTCATTTTCTCTCTGATTATTTATGTTTGTTTTTGCTGTTATAACATTTATTTTCTGTTGTCTTGTTTTTTGTAATACAGTCGACTCTCTCTATAACAGTCCCCTGTATAGCAGTACTCTCATTATAACAGCTGCAGAAAATGCTCCCCTCAAAGACTTTCTCCATTTGTGAACATAATGTCTGTTCTCTATAACTGTTTTTTGCTATAACAAGCGAAATTTGATGCTTCATAGGGTGCGAGAGTCGACTGTAATGGATCGTTTTCCTTGCTGTTGTAATTTCCTCTCTTCCCATGCAAAATTCTCTTTATTTGTTACTTTCGGTTTTGCACTTTCTCTTCCTATTTTACTTTTGCTGTTGTATTTGCTATTATTCTGCATATTTTTGCTTCGCTTCGTTGGTTTTGTTTTTTTCGGCTTTTTCTCCTGTTTTTCACGACTTTTTTCTTCTACTTTCCTTATGGCTTTTCTTATGCTTTCTCTTTGTTTTAGCTTTTCTTTAGCTTTCTCTTTGTTTTAGCTTTTCTTTAGCTTTCTCTCTGTTTTGGGCTTTTCTTTTGCTTTCTATTTTTTCTGGACTTTGCTTTTGCTTTCCCTTCTGTTTGACTTTTATTTAGCTTTCTCGTTTTTCTTGGATTTTCTTGTGGTTTCGCATTTTTCTCGGCTTTTCTTTTGCTTTCCCTTTTTTGTAGACTTTTATCTTGTTTTTGCATTTTTTCGTTTTCTTTTGGTTTCTCTTTTTCGTCGGCTTTCATTTTGCTTTTGCATTTTTTCTGGATTTTTCTTTTGGTTTGTCGGCTTTTCTCTTGCTTTCTTTTTTTTCTGGGCTTTTCTTATTCTTTTTATTTTTTTTTGTCTTTTGCCTTGCTTTCGCATTTTTTCTGAGCTTTTCTTTTGCTTTCTCGTTTTTCTCGGCTTTTCTGTTGCTTTCCCTTGTTTTTGTTTTTTTGCATGATTTTATTCAATTATTGCTGTTTTCAATATTATTTTTTCGCTTCATTCGCTTTGCTGGCTAGTGCATATTTTTCTTTCTCCGCTGTCTTCATGTTTTTGTAGGCTTTTTTCTATTATAGATCCTACGGTTGCCTTTTGTTTTCTCGACTTTCCGTTTCCTTCGTTGTTTTTTCTTTTGCTTTCTAGACATTTTTGGCGCTCTTTCTCTGTCAACTTTTTAGTTGCCTCTCTGCCATTTCCTATTGTATTGAATTTTGCATCAGTCTTGTATTGTATTTGCTACAGAATCCTTTCCTCTCTTCAATCTTTCCTTCTGCCTCATTTTCTTTTGTTACTCCACAGCTCTGTCCATTTTCGTGTTTTATTCTTGATCATGGTTTTTTTTATTCCGATTTTTCCCCTTCTCTGCGTTTCTCTTGCACAAATGTAGCACACCAGAATACGTGCGTAGAGAGCCGAAGGACAGAGGATATCTGTAATCATTGGATGCTTATTTATCCCCGTGCGTGTCCATGTCTTGGCTACATGCAACCCTTTCGCCCTAGAATGGCACATTGTTTTGCATGAGAATAATTTGAAAATTCGCGCCACTCCATACATAGTAAGTACATTTGGAGAGAAAAAAAAACAAAGGAGAAAGTGTTATTGAAATGTTGTGGAGGTGTTTCCTAATTTACTTTTTGCCCTCTGCATCTCCCGGAATCATTACGGACTGCTGTGGATGGGGAAAAGGCGGGCTTTCGTGGGACGGAAGATCATTTCTGTAAAAGAGGGGAATTCCCTGGAAAATGTACCAAGAAATCCTCGGAGAATTCTCCAAGTCAATGGCCATGTAAGGGGAATTTCCATTTGCAATACCCATTCGCCATTCACCATTCAGAGCCATACTTTTCCGGTCAGCTAAACCTATTTTTTTGTTGTGTTTTTTTTGTCTCACTCTGCACTTTCACTCTTCTGGGGATCCGGAAATTTCTAGGGACTTTTAACCATTTTGGATTTGTACGTTTTCGGAGGTTTCCTGAGACCTTTGTTTCATTTACTTTTGTCCTATTTTTTCCTTTTATTTTTGCCCTATTTGTTCCTTTTACTCTTTCTGGTCCTTTTGACTTTTCTAAATTTCCTTCATTTTCATTCTAAATTGTTGATCTCAGCAAGAAAACGCGCAAAATCAGTGATTTGTGGCCATTTATTTTAGTATTTTTTCTCGTGTCCCAATTTACTCCTTGTACAGGGTCCCAACAAACGATATGACCCCCCTAAACAATATGATGCAATAACGCTGCAAAATAGACACAGCAGGTTTCCCATGCAGAATTTTATTGTGGATGTAAGAAAAACAATTCATCCCGATCCGACCAACAATGGCCGAGTTATGGCGGTTTTTTTCAAAAAATTAAAAATTGAAATTTTCGACAAAATCACTTTTTGGTTTCTGTGTTTCGGGACAAAGCTTTTAATGTTCTCCCAATCATACAAAATGGAGCAAGCGTGTTTTCCGAGCAGAATATTATTGTAAATCTAGCAAAAATATTCCTCTTACGATCGAACACGAATTGGACAAGTTATAGAGATTTTTTCGCGCTAAAGTTAAAAATAGGAATTTTTGACGTAATTAATATTTTTTATTATATCATCAAAAATTCTAAATGAAAACAATTTTTAAACTTATTAATGGCTTTAAAATTATGACAAGCAACTTTTCGGAGCTTTACAAATGATGGCTTTTCAAAACATAATTTTTATATTGTTGTCCTAAGAGTTTGCCGTGCTGATGCGTAAACGTGTTTGTGAGCATTTTAGAGACACATGTCAGAATTGCTGATTTAATGATTTTATGGCAACAAAATCCATTCAGAAACGCTTTTGCTTAATTTAGCATTAACTTTTACGCTAGAAACAAGTTCTGCAAATTTATTTTGGTCCGCGAAGGCAGAACAAAGTATCGATTTACCTGAAAATCCTCATTTTTGAACTTGGCGCGGAAAAGTCGCCATAACTTGGCGAATTTGCAATTGATATTGATAGAAATATTTGTTATAGATTCGCAATATAATTCTGCTCAGAAAACACGTTTGATCCGTTTTGTACGGTTGGAAGATCAATAAGAGCTTTGTCCCTAAAGACAGAAACAAAAAAGTAATTTTGTCAGAAATTAAAATTTTTTATTTGTTTAAAAAAAACGCCATAACTAGGCCAATGCTGGTCGGATCGAGACGAATTTTTTCCCTAGAACCACAATAAAATTTGGCATGGGAAACGTGCTTTTTTTTACTTAGCAACAATGTTGCATCATATTGTTTAGGATGCCATATCCTTTCTTGACACCCTGTACATGTTTTTTATTTTACACTGCCTACACACTTTTTTTTGCGATCGCCATGGTTGCTTTGAGCAATCAGTCAGGACAGGAGATAAAAACAATGCATTTATCCCAGTGCAAGTTTCTCTATTTACACAGCAGTTAACTCCACTACAGTCGACTCTGGCTATATTGACCTTCCCTATAAGAGCACTTACTCTATAACAGCAGTGCTGAATCCCCCCTACAGCTTTACCATGTAAAGTGCGCTCTCTATAAGAGCATTCCCTATAACGGGAGTTACTCCATAACAGCAGGATATTCTCTTCCCTCGCTCACATTCCTCTCACTATAACAGCACTTTCTTCCTATAAGAGCATTAGCGTCCAAGTCAAGCATCCCTTCAACATTAAAGTTTTCTCTATAACAGCACCGGAACTCTATACCAGGACAATTTCTTTCTGTTCTCGCTAAATTGTAAATATTTACGCCCAATTGTGTAAACATTGTTAGAATTTGGAAAATTATGGAAGTTAAGCCTGAAAATATTAATTAATTAATATTAATATTTTTTTAACTCATTCTCTGTACCAGGAGTTGATTATAAGAGCATTTTGTCTGGTGCAGATAGGGCGCTGTTAAACACAGAGTTTTTTGTACATTAAAGTGCGGGGAAAAAGCTGATCCTGTCCCTTAAAATGGAGGAAAAAAAGGGTTAAAATGAGGGAAAAGGTTAGAAGGTAGAAGGTGAGTATGTTAATCCGAGTATGAGCTGGGATCTATTTTTTTTGGAGAAAGTTGTTCTTAGCAAAGTTATGACACGAAAAATATTTTATTTTCCCAAGAAAAAAAATCCAGACATTTGTAGGATTCTTCTTAAGGCCTTGGGAGGGAAAGTGAGCCTAATTCCTTGTAATTCTTTTATGTCCATTCCATTTTCCAGGTAGCGGTTGCTGCTCCATTTTTGTAAAAAAAACATGCTCCGATTCTAGCACAGAAGGCTTTCCACACAAGAAAATAAGATTTACGCAATTTGCTTTCCCTTTCATTTTTTTCTAGTTTGTTTTTACCGGAGAAAATTTCCCTCCTTGATACATACAAGATGAGGGCGGGGAAGGCTTTCTCCTGCAGAATTTTTAATCTTGATTTATCGCCAACATCTCCAAGTGATCCCAGGTGTGGTTTCATTTCGGGGAAAACACAACATTTTCTCCCTACGATTTTCTCTTGAGTCTTTCGAGTCGAGCCTGGTCGAGCCTCCGTGGCTCAGAGCATTTTTTTTCTCCCGAAAAACTTCGTTGCAAAAGGAATTCCGTAGGGACAGGGAAATTTGCTTTTATAAATTATTTACGACTTTTTACAACTTTACTATTCCCGTGTTTTTTTCTTACCGGGAGAAATTTAGACATTACGAGATTTGTGGGGGAAAGGAATTGCGGGTTTTTTTTGACACGATTTGGGTGCTGCCAAAAGAGGCGGAAAGTGGGTGGGAATTTTAAATAGGAAAATTGGGTTGCTAGGCGGAAATTTGACGGACGTTTCTTTGAATTTTTTCTACATTTCCTCGGAATTTTCCCTGAATTTATTGCATTTTTTCTGCACTTCCTCGGAATTTTCGCTGAATTGTCTTTAAACATTCTCTGAATTTTGTCTGCACTATCTCTCATTTTTTTTATCATTTTTCTCTTTTATCACTCTTCTCTTTTTTTTAGAATTTTCTCTCATTTGTCTCTGAATTTTCTCTGAATTTCCTCTCATTTTTGTCTAATTTTTCTCTGAATTCCCTCACATTTTTGTCTAATTTTTTTCTGCATTTTCGCCGAATTTCCTTTATTTTTTGTCTAATGTTTCCCTGAATTTTCCCTATTATTTCTCTAATTTTTTCTTATTTTTCCCTATTATTTCTCTAATGTTTTTCTTATTTTTCTCCGAAATTTCTCTGAATTTTCGCTGAATTTCCCTTATTTTTGTCTAATTTTTCTCTGATTTTTCTCTGAATTTTCCCTAATTTTTATATATTTTTTTCTCTGAATTTGCCCTAATTTTTATCTATTTTTTTCTCTGAATTTTCCCTAATTTTTATCTATTTTCTTCTCATTTTCTCTGAATTTTTTCTCAATTTTGTCTCATTTTCCTCTGAATTTTCGCTGAATTTCCCTTATTTTTTGACTAATTTTTCCCAGATTTTTCAGTAATTTTTTTATCATTTTTCTCCGAATTTTCTCTCATTTTTTCTGGTAGTTTCTCTCGAGTTTCTTCAATTTTTCTTATTTTTTTCTGAACTTTCTCTCAGTTTGCTCCGAATTTTTTCTCAATATTCTTTACATTTACCCTGAATTCCCAATAAGATGTTTTAACACCTTCATATCCTTCGGGATTTTATGGCGATTGACGGAACGGCAGTAAATTCAAATTACCAGCGTAAAATTCTCCTTAACCCATTTCTGCAGAAAATTGTCTTTAAATGTCTCCGGAAAGTCAAAGGGGAGAAATTGAGGGGAAAGGGCCAAACATAATTGCATGGCCTCCGTGATTATGGACACATGAAATTCCGAGGCACCCAAATAAAAGAAATATCCCCTAAATAACTGGAATTGCCACATGACGATTCCCCTAAAAAGTAAAATATAAAAAAAAAGAGAAACCAATAAAATCTATGGGCTATATACTTTCTCTCTCTCTCTTTTCTCCTCATGAAATAGTCCATGCCGGGATGAGATGTGAAATACGACCTGCCCCCAACAATTCCCCGCCGCTGGCATCAATTTAAACCCAATATTTAGGACCAGCCCACACAGCAACTCTCATTCTCCCTGGAGAAACAACATATTGGGCATGGAGAAAGTCAAGGGAGAAAGTCGAAGAGAATGGAGGAGGAATAGGAATAAAAAAAAATAAAACTTGCCCCTTTTTTATTTCATGACTTTTATGTCATTGAATTTATTTTTATTGCTCCTTCCATATACACTCAGATGTACTCTTTCCTCTGGCTCTACAGCCATTTATAATTCATGTACTAATGCCCCTGCTTATTTACAGAGAGCTCTCTCCCTCTTATGTACGGAGGAGGGAGCTCAATTCGGGGGAATTAGGGTGGGAGGGGAGACATGAGGGGAAGGGAGAGGCACGGGAGGAAAGAGAGAGAACAAAAGGGAGAGGCAGACGATGACGAAGACAAAGGAGGAAGAGAAACGGCAGAAAGATAAAAAGACAAAGAAGGAGAGAAATAAGAAGAAACAAAGAAAGAAAGAACAACAAGAAAGAAAAAAACGGAAGTAAGAGAAAATACAGAAAACAGGGGAAAAATTCGAAGCTGATAAAAAAAATTAGAACAAGCAAAAACAAGTCAAAAAAGGTTAAATAGATAAAAGTGAAAATAGGGACAAAAGCTAAGGGAGAAAAAAACGAATTCAACTAAACGAAAAAAGAAGCAATAAAAATAAATAAAACGGAAGAAAAAAAATCGCAAAAAAATATAAACATTTGAAAAACCAAGGGAAGTATATATAGGAAGAATCGGAAGAACTGAAAAATGGCAGGACAATAACGGGATGCATAAATGGAAACATAAGAAAGCGAAAAAAAACGAGAAAAAATGACAAAATAGAAAAAAGAAGTATAAAGAAAAACCAAAAAGCAAGTACAAAAACACAAATGCGAACAAACACGAAAAAAAACAAACGAAATGGAAAACGAAACAAAAAACAAACTAAAAACGAAGCAAGCACAAGTGACAAAAGAACAAAAGCATCGAAACATGAAAAAAACAAACAAACAACAATCAAAAATAAAAGTAAGACATGAAAAAAACAAACGAAAAAATAAACCCAAAAAAAGAAACAATAAAACAAATGCAAAATGCAACAAGAGAAAAAAGAAACAAGAAAACAAGCGAAAAAAGCACCAAGAAAAACAAAAAAACAAGAGAAAAACGAAAAAAGAAACACGAGAAAACGAACAAAAACAAGAGAAACACAGAAAATAAACAAGAGATACACAAAAAAGAAGCAGCAGAAGCACAAAAAAGATACAAGAGAAACACGAAAAAAGAAACAAGAGAAACAGGAATAAAGACATGAAACGAAGAGCAAAGAAGCGAAAAAAGATTCCCGAGAAAAACTTGATGACATTGAATGACATTGAACTTACCCCGCATTGCTACCTTTCCTCTGAATCCCTGCCGCATCGTATCTCACTCTGTGGCTGCAATTACGTTTGCGCCGGGTCAGCCCTCCAAATTGGGGCAATTTAATGAAGAACTTAATTTCCCGGAAAAAATGTCCTTAAACCCGTTTGCGTCTACCTTTTAAATAGGAACAATAATACTTCCCTTTATACAAGCAATTCTTTGGATTGAAATAATGCTCTTAAACATGGACTTATTATTGAAGGGGATTTCTATCTTCTATGTGAATGGTAAAAGCTCCAGAGATGAGAGTGAGCTCTTCTTTGACTAATAACGGTGGAAGGATCTTGAATTGGCCTTGTTTTCGCCCAAAAAAAATGATTTCCCTCCTTTTTCGAAGAGCAAAAGAAAGCCGCTTTCTCCCCGTTATTCACGTCTCATTTGTGATGCTTTCCCTTGACTTTCTCCATTGTAAATATGTGCGTGCATAAAAAAGTAAAACATGGGATTTCCTGCAAGCTCCAAGTAAAATATTTTTTACGTCCTCATATTAATGTACACGCCATACAAAAGCCCAGATGTGAAGGGGAGGTCACGCTTTGGGGCTTTCAGGAGACTTTTCTTTATCAAATGCGTGGATTAAATGGCTTCTCTGTGTGCCATGAGGAAGTGGAAGGGGACGGGGACAAAAGGGGAAATAATGGGCTAAATTATGACCGCAGCCGCTCTTGGAATATGTTTTTTTTTTGCTGGAGCTTTCTACGAACAAAGTTTTTTTTTGGGACCGATTTTATTCGGAGATGAAAATTAGGGACGAATTCTGCATTTTTTGGTCTTCCGAAATGGGACAAACATTTTGAGGAATAAGCTTCATGGTTTTCTATATGTAATATTGCCGCATTTAAGTGAAATGCTCTAATAATGCTGATTCAGAGGAGACTGCAGATTGAGGCAGCATTTGATTGTAGAGAAAGCATGAAGGAGAGAAAGTAAATGATAACAGTTTTTAAGGGAAAGTCAACCGGAATTGTCAAGGGCAAGTTAATTACTACAGAAATCCAGATTTGAGAGAGAAAGTCAAAAGCAACAGCAAAGATTTCTCGGGAATAAAGCACAAGCTAATAGCGAAACAAAGATGTATCAAAAGGAAAGCTGGGATATTCTCAAAATTGGACTAAAAGCATCTGCAGGGTGACGAAAAAGACAGCAAATTAATTCATTGGAGAAATTAAACAAAATTAATTAGATTAAATTAAATTTAGATTAATTTCGTAATTATTTCCCAAAGAGAAATTAAATAGTAACATTAAAATCAAGATTTATCAAAGCGAAAATAAAATACATTCGCAAAAGAAAGATTTGCAAAACAAATTTAGGCTGTCCAGATGACAATGAAAGGAGAAAGCAAATATTTCGGATCAAAAATGTTCTACGTTTAAAAAGGAACTGTCAAATGTTGTAGACGAAAACCGTAGCAACATGTACAAGCGTAAATTACAAAAAAAACAAAAACCATCGGCACAGAAAATATCAGACAAAGAAAGGAAAACGATGAAAATATAAAGTAAAGACACGTGCAAAGCAGATTTCAAATAAAACGGAAAACTCTTTTGCTCTCTATTTAAATGGTGAGCAAGATAACGATAAAATTAAGTTAACGATTTCTCAGATTATATTTACATACGAAAGTAAATATTTCCGTAAGACAGTAAGCATTACAGTGGACTCTCTCTATAGCAAATATCCTTATAACAACTTGTTCTCTGTAACAACATTAGATTTCAGCCCTTCGTATACGTAGTGTACATACATAGTAAATGCTACACATAAGAATTTTTTCATATAACAACCATTTTTGCCGTTTCCTTCAGGGGATGTTATAACGAAAATCCACTGTAACATGTTCAAAGAGAAATTGTTTTAAATATATATAGCTGGCAAGTATTGTTAAGATTTTTCTTATTATCCTTTTGCTAATGCACTTCCAAACAATGCTCAAGGATGTACGTGTAAGACACTCGCTTGACTGTCTGTTGAAATAACGTGTAAGAGTAGGAGTGATAGAGATTTGACTTTTTCGTGCCGAATATTTATTGAAATTTAATCGTAGGTAAAACAAAACTTTCAACTGAACTTTAGAAGTAGCGAATGCAGAAACTGAAAGAATCGCTCCAGGCTGGGCATGGGGATTAAATTCAACTTTTGGTTATATGTATTAATGTACAATCCAATTAGAATAATTACAATGTTTTCCAAGATGATGAAATCTCGTGGATGTCGGTCAGTGGAACGATTCTGGCCGGCATCCATTATTACAAAATCGGGCCTACGACATCATCATTATTACGCATACGTGACTCAGGGACTTTTACAAACGCCAGCCAAGGCTGTCAACGGCTATTAGAGTTACATAAAAATACGCCGTGAGTATTGGCCGTGACCGTGGAAAATCCAAAGGCTGAGGGACAAATGCTGATGCATGAAAGAAGCATCGAGAAGCTTGAGAAATACTTGGTGGACAATTTTCGCTGGTATGACTCATGCTGGGGAAATATTGCCCGATCTGCCGTGATCTTCCCCATATTCCCTAAACCATGACGCATAATTTTTTAACCTAAGGGTATATTATAAGGTGGGCATTGGCCACCAGTGAAAGGCCGATGCCCTCCTCAATTAGTAAGCCAAATAAGTTACGTGCCAGCAAGCATTAGGCACAATAGGCTTACATCACATTTAGTCAGCTCAACATGAGCGTTGTGTCAATGAAAATACGCATTGAGAGTTGCATTCATAACAATACTAATTGTAAACATTTCTATTGTAATGAGAAGATGAGTGAATGTAATTTAGAACACTTTTAGCTATGGAATAAACCATAACTACTTCTCTAACTGAGTTCAATCTACGTTGATTGGTAACACCTTCAGTTATAAGTTGAAGTATATAGTATCATTTGATTATCGGAAGATAATCACTAGTAACGACTAGTAATCTTAGCTTAAGAGCTTCGCTTCTAGCCTCCACTTATTTGCCTTCTGTTAATCCCACACTGAATCCTTTATGCGAGAGTAAGTCACTTGCAAAATGTGTATCCATGTTACCTGTACCGTGTGGTAGGGTAAGAAAGATATAACTATATATATCCAAAGAAACAAACCTTTAAAAAACGCAAGTGTTTCAAAAGACAAAAACGAGTTTTTAACAAGAGAAAGCAAGGTTTCCGAAAGAAAAGCAAGCAATTTAAAAGAGAAAGCAAGACTTCCAACCGAAAAAAGCTTTTAAACATAGTAGGCAAGATTTCCAAAAAACAAAGTAGGCTTTTAAAAAAGAAAGCTAGATTCCAAAAAAACGAAGTAAGCTTTCAAAAATAGAAAGCAACATTTACAAAACACAAAGCCAGGTTTTCAAAAGACACAGCAAGTTATCCAAAAGAGAAAGCAAGCCTTTTACAAAGGAAAAGCAAGATTTTCGTACACAGCAAAGTCTAACATTTCAAAAGCGACAGCGACAATTGAAAAATGAAATATGAAAAAGCAAAACTTTCAAATTGCAAAACCAACATTTTAAAGAGATACAGTCGAACCTCTCTATAACGGGCTTTCTTATTACGGCTTTATCTCTATACCGGTGTCAGAAAATGCTTCCCTCAAACACTTTCTCCAATTGCTAACATAGAAATTTCTGTTCTCTATAACGGTTGTTCGTTATAACGGGGAAAATATGCCGATTTAAGGGGAACCGTTATAGAGAGGTTCGACTGTACAACCAACAATTCACCAGTAAATAGGTTCAGTTAAAAGCGAGTATTCGTAATGGACAAAGCAATTAAAATTATCGCCCAACTCTGTCCGGTGGCAGCAAAACGCAAAAAAAGCTTTGTGATTCTAAGAAAACATGCAATTGTAACAATAAACTTACATTCCGCTCAACAATATAGGTAAATGTATTTATCAGAGCACGTTTCGCCCTATCTCTCTATACACACCAGCGCAATCACATGCGTATGAACGTTGCCCACAAAAAGGCTCAAAGATTCCTGACCTATATAGCAACCCACAAACTTTCTGGACCCCCGAAGCAAGGCAGAATATTCTAAGATGGAAGCACTCGCAATCAGCTCCCACGCCTTTCACACGGCGCACTTCCTCCGCATTCAGATCTGTTGATTTCGCATCATCACACATCCCGCCTTTGTTTCTCATCTGAAGAGAGGAACTCATGTGAGGAATGCCGAACTATTTCATTAATTAAATTGCAGCAGCACACACGCAAACCTTGTTGTCTCGGACGGAATGAATAGTAATCATAGTAAAAATGTAATATATCTTTTTCCATGCTTTCGGAGCTCCATAAAATCCTTCGTATCAAATCAACGGGACATCGATAGGGGAAACGGGAAGAACGACAGAAAGAGAGAGAAAGAGAGAGAAAGAGAGAGAACTCAGGTGCAGGGAATACATCAGTTCATTAAATATTGAGAGAATCTCCGACTGTTGGCGGGTGATGAATGGAATACGAATGATCGTGTTTGTGCCAACGTCATGAATAATACAATTGGAGTAAGTTGAGGTGGAAATCTCAATTTCCCGCCTTCCATTTCGCCCTTCAAATTGATCCCGCTCGAAGGACCAAATATCAACACTTTACCCTCGTACCCAATTTTTGCCAATTTTCCCTCAGAAATCAGAATGCATGGAAAAAGGAATATTCAAAAAACCCCGCCTTTCTCCGCCTAATTCCAGTTACTGTTCAAAATATAAAAAAAGCATATCGTGGGTGAAGATTCATATGTAACCATCTCCAGCGAGCGCTAATTCAGGAAGTGATCATCTCCATTCTGCTTCAGTGCGCAAAGTAGTCAAGTCCAATGCAAATCAAATACAGTCGACTCTCCCTATACCGGCCCTCAATATAAGAGCACGTACTCTATAACAGCAGTGCTGAATCCCCCTACAGCTTTGCCATGCCAAGTACGCTCTCTATATAAGAGCACTCCCTATAACAATAGTTACTCTATAACAGCCGGATATTTTCTTCCCTCGCTCACATCCCTCACACTATAACAGCACTTCGTTCCTATAAGAGCATCAGCGCCCAAGTCAGGTATCATTTTAACATTAACGTTTTCTCTATAACAGCACCGAACTCTATACAGTGGAGTCTCTATATAACGAGTCTCTTTATAACAACATTTCTCCATAACAACATTATTTTTCTAGCTCTTCGTACAGTGCACTCTCGCTATAACATCTCTGAAGGGAAAGGAAAAAATGGTTGTCATGTGGAAACGTTGTTATATGGAACATTTAATATGTGAAGGGCTGAAAAATAAAGTTGTTATAGAGAAAAAGTTGTTATAAGGAGAGATGTTATAGAGAGAGTCCACTGTACATATAAGGTGCATATTTTATGTTCTATATTACAGCTTTTCCATATAACAATATTTTTTCCCTTCCCTTCAGAGTTGTAATATAGAGACTCCACTGTACCAGCACAATTTATTTCTTTTCCCACTAAAATGTAAATATTTACGCCCAATTGTTTAAATATTATTCGAATTTGTAAAATTGTGTAAGTTTAGCCTGAAAATAATCTGAATTAATTAGTATTACTGCTTTTTAACTAATTCTCTATACCAGCAGTTCGTTATAAAAGTACTTTTTCTGGTGCAGTTGGTGTGCTATAGTGGAATAAAGTCTGTGCAATACAGAAGACGCGACTATAGTGATAAAATAAACTGCAAAAATTAATTTCCGTACAGTCGACTCTCTCTATAACAGCACCCTATCTGCACCAGAAAACGTGCTCTTATATCGAACTGCTGGTATAGCGAATTCGTTAAAATATATTAATATTAATTAAGTAAAGATTGATTTCAGCCTTAGCTTTGATATTTTTCCAAATTCTAGCAATATTTACACAAATGTAAATATTTACATTTTAGTGAGAAAAGATAGAAATTGAGCTGTTATAGAGTTCCCGTGCAGCTATAGAGAAAACGTGAATGTTGACGGGATACCTGACTTGGGCGCTAATGCTCTTATAGGAAGAAAGTGCTGTTATAGTGAGAGGAATGTGAGCGAGGGAAGAAAATACCCGGCTGTTATAATTAACTCCTGTTATAGGGAGTGCTCTTATCGAGAGCGCACTTTGCATGGTAAAGCTGTAGGAGGGATTCGGCACTGCTGTTATAGTGTAAGTGGTCTTATAGGGAGGGCCGGTATAAGCAGAGTCGACTGTAGTTTGATTAGTTGTAGAGAATCCTAATTAAAATTTCTCATAACCTTTATTTTGAAAAAAATCAATTTCCCTGGTTTTAATTTATGTTTGGAGATGATCGCTTACAACAAGAAAAATGAGGATGATCACTGCCGGAATTAGCGCTCGGTGGAGATGCTTACATATGATTCTTCACCCACGATCTGTCCCGCCAAAATGTCACCATTTCCTCTGGAAAGATTAGGAAAACGAGTTCCATAATGAACTTCCGACAAACATTTTGGAAGTAGAGCCTATCTGCTTCATCTATACCACAAACGATGCCAAGAAAAAAAGGGAAAACGCTGCTAGTTGCTACTTATTCCCGCAGGTGCTTTTAAGCATTATGATTATAGAGGAGAAAGCAAAAAAAAAAGAAAAAAATCCTTTTTAATGGCACTTTTCCCTCTTTGATGAGGAAGGAGAATTTTCCTTTTGGAGGACACGTTTTTAGTGTATAAAAAACAGAATAAAAAATCTTGGAGGCATAGATACATACGGGGAAACCGGAAGTGTGCCAAAAAAGTTTTTCCACGGGAAAAAACCATATGAATTATATTGCGTTTCGTTATTACGGATATGAATAAGACGCAGGTATATTAGATGTTATATGCATAACCACAAAGAAACTTGAATGGGGGAGTGCTCGTTAAAAAAGGGCTATTACCACACCGGTTGAGGACGGGATAAGTACATTGTTAGAAAAAAAACAGGATGTTTTTAAGGAATGGAACGACCTGCTAATATTTCTCTCTCGGTCTTATCCCGATTACGTTACAGGCAATCAACGGACGCGGAGATATTCTTGAGTGTGTGCATAAAAGCATCCGCTAAGTGTGCTTACCAACAACGTAGCCACTCCATATCGTCTGTGAAGAATCATACGTAACCATCTCCACCGCAGATGATTATTGGGATTCTGCACCGACCATATGCAAATCCAGCTTTGGTACAAAACGTTTTTAAGCCCGTCACAGACGATCCAACGTGAACAAAATCCATAGCGGTATGACTTTTACAATTCAAATCAAAATATTTTTGTTCACTTTTATAGCCAATTTTGAAGTCAGTGTCGCACGTTAAGCGGCAGAAGCTGTAATACTGATACAATCGACTCTTTATCTAACGGTTCCCCTTACATCAGCACATTTTCACCATTTTAACAAAAAAACGTTATAGCGAACAGAAATAGATGTGTGAACAATTGGAGAAAGTTTTTGAGGATAGCATTTTCTGTCACCGTTATAGGGAGAAAGCCGTTATGAAAAATCCCGTCATAGGGAGAATCTATCGTACAAACGAATAGCTTTGTTTGCTATGACAATTTGCTTACTCATATAAAATTTTGTCCTTTCGGTTCAGAAATTGTTTTCTACCGCCAGATGTTGCCGTTCCCTATCATATTTTGAATTACTTCCGGGTATTGTGTTTTTCTTCTGATTTTCTCTTCTGTTCTCTTGTCAGATATTTCTTTCTTGTTTGTGATTTTGCTTTTTCCTGTGAGATTCTGATTTCTCCCGAGAGATTTTTTTTTCTTTTGAGAGATTCCAGGAGAATCTAATTTCTTCTGTCAAATTTCGCTTTCTATTGTGAAATTTTGCTTTCTCTTACGAGATTTTGCTTGCTCTTGTAAGATTTTGCTTTCTTTTATGAGATTTGCTTTCTATTGTGAATTTTGCTTTTTTGTGTGAAATTTTGCTTTCTCTTGCAAGATTTTTCTTTCTTTTACGAGATTTTGCTTTCTATTGTGAATTTTGCGTTCTCTTGTGAAACTTGGCTTTCTCTTGCGTTATTTTGATTTCTCTTATGAGATTTTGTATTTTCTTGTGTGATATTGCTTTCTATATAGTGAAATTTTGCTTTCTCTTACGAGATTCTGCTTTCTCATGTGAGATTTTACTTTCTATTGTGATTATTTTTCTCGAATGAGATTTTCCTATTTCTTGTGAGATTTTGCTTTCTTTACTGAGATTGTGCTTTCTTTAATGTTATTTTGCTTTCTCTTACGAGATTTTGCTTTCTTTTGTGAGATTTTACTTTCTATTGTGATTATTTTTCTCGAATGAGATTTTCCTATTCCTTATGAGATTTTGATTTCTTTACTGCGATTGTGCTTTCTTTAATGAGATTTTGCCTTCTCTTGTAAGATTTTGCGTACTTCTGTGAAATAATTTCCCTTTTCAAATTTTGCTTGGTTCCGTGACATTTTGCGTTCTCGTTTGAGAATTTGGCTTTTGTTGCGAAATAATTTCACTTGTGAGATTCTAAGCTTTCCTGTGAGATTTTGATTTCTCTTGTGATATTTTGTGTTTTCCCTTCCGAAATTCTTATTTTTCTTGTGAAAAGTTGCTGTCCAGTGCAAAATTTTGTTCTACCTTTAAAACATCAGTTTGGTTTACACTCAATGCATCTAATGCTAGTTTTCGTCATTCAATACCATTCCAGATGATTGTTTCCACTTTGTTTAATAACGTAAAGTAAAGGAACCTTTAGTTCAATGAACTTAATCAATCAAGATCTGGTTAAAGCCAGGAGCCTTCTCCAGTACTATAATGTATACAAACACTCAAGGACTGAGAGAGAAGGGGCTCTCACGGTTTCTCACTAACGTACTAACGAAACTAGTATTAGTATTAGTAGTTTACTGACGAAATATAGAGGTCCTTCAAAGAATGTGGAAGCAAACGCTGGAATTTACGTTATTGTAGTCCCACTTACGATGCTCCATTATTCGTCTGTGTAAAGTACGAGCTCATGAAGCTTTATTCAAACAACATTGAGTATGAAGAGGCTGAAATTAAACGGAAAGACGGACGTCTCCCCGTTTTGCCTCAACCCTTGCTAATGAGCGTACCGAAGAGAAATGATCATTGCAAACGTCTTAGACACTTTCCGTAAGAGCACATTGAATTTATTTCCGTAAAAGCTTTGCGGTCCTTTCGGGGATCCGCCCCGTCCACGGCCACGTCGTAATTGGACTTGATGCGTTCTTTTATTGCATCCTTTATGCGTATCCGCATATACACATTAATACAAAGAGGAAGATGCCCTACGAGGGATTCCAGGGAATGGACGTTCCGTGGGCGGCTGAATAAAATGTAAATACAGTCGCCTCTCTCTATAATGGACCTCCCTATAAAGGTTTTTGCCCTATGACGTCTGTCACAAACCCGCACGAGAGATTTACTACGATAAATTCACTCTCTATCACAGTTTTCTGTATCCCAGTTTTTACTCTATAATGCCGAAGTTTTGAATCCCCCGCCATTCAGCCTCTCTCTATTTAACGGTTTCAGGCCGCGCCGTCTCGTACTTCTCTTACTATAAGCCGGTTTAGCACTAGCTTTGAATCCCCCGCCGGCTGGCCGTTTTTTCTATAATAGTCTTAGGCCAGGTATTTGCATATTTCTCTCCCTATAACGGTTTTTCTTTAATTTTGAACCCGCCGTTAATTGTTTTTCTCAATAGCGACCTCGTATGATTAATTATACTGGTTATTCTCTATAAGGGTTACCTGTAGGAGATCTTTGCTACACAGTTATAGAGAGAGTGGGCTGGACAGTCGACTCTCCCTATAACGGCCTCCCTTTTCACAGCATCAAAAAATGGTCCCCTCAAAAACTTTCTCCAATTGTTAACATACATATAACCGTTTGTTCCCTCAACGTTGTTGTCTTTAACCTAGTAAATTTGTTGCTTTACAGTTGACTCTCTCTATACTAGCACCCCATCTGCACCAACAAAATTGCTCTTATAACGAACTGCTGGTATAGAGAATTAGGCAAACAAATAATAATATTAAATACTTAAGAATATTTTCAGACTTCACTTTGATAATTTTCGGAATTCTAACAATATTTACACAATTGGGCGTAAATATTTACATTTTAGTGAGAAAAGAAATAAATTGTGCCGGTATAGAGTTCCGGTGCTGTTATAGAGAAAACGTTAATGTTGAAGGGAGGCCTGACTTGGGCGCTAATGCTCTTATAGGGAGAAAGTGTTGCTATAGTGAAAGTAATGTGAGCGAGTGAATTAAACACCCTGCTGTTATTAACTGCTGTTATATGGAGTGCTCTTATAGAGAGCGCGCTTTACATGGCAAAGCTATTGGGAGGATCCAGCACGGCTGCTATACAGTAAGAGCTATTATAGGGAGTGCAGGTATAATGAGAGTCGACTGTATATGCCGAGAAATATGTGAAGGCCTGACCTAAAACCGTTATAAAGAAAAGGCTAACCGACGGCGGATTCAAAGCTGGTGCAAAAACCGTTATAGAGATAGAGGTATGCGACGGCGTGGCTTGAAACCGTTATAGCGAGAGCAGCTGAATGGCTGTGGTTTCATAACTTGCGGGTTATAGAGAAAAAACTGCGATAGAGAAAACTGTTATGGAGAGTGAATTGAGTCTCAGGGTAAGTCTCGCGGGCGGGTTTGCGAACACCGTTATAGTGCAAAAACCGTTATAGGGAAAGCCGTTATAGAGAGAGTCGACTGTATATGATTGCATGGAACCGTTCCCGTTTATGGCGGGGTAATCGTGTTCATTTCTGTAAATGCGATCCCGTCATTTTCTTTGGGCTTCGGAGGTGCGAATAGTCGGTGGGTTCATTCCTTTTTATGAGCGCATCCCTTCCACTTACACTCAAGCCTTCCAAGGACGGAATCATGTTTGTTAATGGAAATACACGTGAGCATACGGAGGTTGTGGCAGCCACCAATTGGAGGACAGAAAATAAAAACGGAGACCCTAAGAGAAAGCAAGAGAAAAAGGGAAAGAGGTGGAAAGAGAAAGTTGGGGGATTTCGGATAAAAAGGAAGGGAGGAGGAAATAGGAGAAAGCAGGCTAAGAGGGTGCAGGATGCATTTGGGTTAACTAATGTCCATTATTCACTTTCTTTTTATTCATAGATGTGTCACAATCCACTTTCTCCGCTCAAAGCTCCTGCTAAACAGGAGCCATTAAAAATCCCGCTCTCGTCTCCGCTTTCACCTCTCAACTCCGGAATAATTTCCATTATGGACGCAATCAAGTGTGTTTTAAAACAAAAGCTTCGTCTTTTTCTGGTCCTTGCTCCACTTTTACTCTGCATATGTATATGTATAGGGTGCCAAGAAAGGATATACATACCCCCCTTATACAGTATGATCCAGCTATGTCACACATTTGCAAAGGGATGTTTCCTATACAGAATTGTATCGCGGATCTAGAAAAGAAGTATCCCGATCTGACCAAAATTATAAAAGTTATGTCTGTTTTTCAAAAAAAAGTACCGAAAATTCAATTTTTGGCCAATTAGATTTTTTGCTTCGCCTTCAAAAATAAAAATGTTCTGATACTATACTCACATAAAGCAGGAAAAGCGTGAAACCTGAGCACAATTTTATTGCGGATCTGTGCAAAAATCCACAGTCAAATCAAGCAAGAAATCACAAAGTTGTGACGATTTTCCTGCATCAAGCTAAAAAAATTAAAATTTTCACAAAGTTTGTTTTTTTTATTTTACTTTAAAAATGCATGTTTCTGGTACAAAATTGTATTGCGAATCCAGCAAAATACATTTTATCCAGATCCGACCGAAATTACGGAAGTTATGGTGGTTTTTCAAAAAACAAGTTTAAAAATCGCTGATTTCTCTAAATACTTAAATTTTTAAACTTTTTCTTGAAAAACCGCCATAACTTCCGTAATTTTGGTCCGATCTGAATAAAATTTATTTTTCTAGATTCGAAATAAAATTTTGTATCAGCAACATGTATTTTAAAAAATAAAATAAAATAACTAGATTTTTTGATAATTTTGATTTTTTGAACTTGGTGCAGGAAAATCGTCAGAACTTAGTGATTTCTTGTTTGATTTAAATGCGAATGTTTTCCCAGATCCGCAATAAAATTCTGCTCAGGATTCACGCTTTGCTGCTTTGTGTGAGTGGAGGAGCAGAACATTTTTATTTTTGAAGGCGGAAACAAGAAATCGAGCTGGCCAACAATTGAACTTTTTAAACTTGTTTTTGCAAAATAGCCATAACTTTTGTAATTTCGGTCGGATTTGAAAAAAAAATGCTTCGGCATGCACAATTAATTTTGTACATTCGATTTCTGCTATTGTGATTTTGCAGCATTGCTAGATAATGGTGCTAGGGGGGGTATAATCCTTAGTTGTAATCCTGTACGTACATATACATATAGACTTCAGAGAGAACAATATTTTCTCTTGGAGGCCATTGTATGTAAAAAGTGAAAGGAAAAAAAATCCCCGAAAAATATGGGTGCGCTCTCTGTCCCGGAAGCCTTTTTTCCACTCCAGATGACAAGTTTATTGTTTCAGGTCCAGGTGATTGCCATTCAAGTCCTTGCTTTCTCCTGCTTCTCCTGCTTTTGAGATGGAGAAAGGATTTTTCTAGCTTCGAAGGCCTTATATGTATCGTTCCCTTTCTGTGGATTGAGTCCCGGGACAAAGGAGGTGACGTGAAAGGATTTTAATGTTCACACAAAAATATCCACTTGCCCCAAAGCTACTTTTACTATTCCGATTCAGCGTTGCCTGTGTGGAATTCTTCCTCCTCTTGTTCGTCTCCCATGCTTATATGTATTACTGGTTTTACGGGAGAAATGCGGATGTTCGTATGCATAATATTCTGCGGGTGATCATTGAAAAACATGGCGACAAACGCATAATGTGCGATTTGAAAAAATAAAAACATAATGACGACGTGAAGGAGAATAATCAGAAAAAAAGAGACTGAAAATAAACAAAGAAAGACTTAAAACATAAGAAATAGCTGTAGACAAAGGGAAAGCACGTGGAGGGGAAAAGACGAAAAACAAAATACAGAACAAAGGGAGAATAGAATAGAACAAATAGAGAAAAGAGAAAGCAAATCGACAAAAGAGAAATTAAATTGACAACAGAGAAAACAAATTGCTAATATATGCACAAAGCAAATTGACAATATATGCACGAAGCAAACAGACTAAAGGATGACAACTCGACATTAGAGAAAGCATGTGTACTAACGGGCAGGCAAATACATAAACGAAGGCAAATAGACAAAATAGAAAGCACATATGTCAAAGAGAAAAAAATCGCCTAAATATGTAGCAGGTGCACTCAAGAGAAATCAAAAAAAAGCAAATAGGCAATAGAAAACCCAAATCAGCAAAAGAGAAAGCAAATCGACAAAGGGAAAGCATATGTACCAAAAAGAAATCAAACAGAAAAAATAAAGCAAATGGATGGAAGAGAAAGAAAATGGGCAAAAGAGAAACGAAATATACAAAAAGAAAGCAATTGGAAATAATAGAATGTAGATCTACGAAAAAACATGCACGAAAATATACCAAATAAACAAAATGAGGAAGCAAACAAACAACAGAAGAATTTAAGACATAAAAGGAGAAATTCAACAGCCAAAAAAAACGCAAATACCTATAGGAAAAGAGGAATCTCTCCATTTGTGAATCAACTAATCCACAAATGGGACGAGACAAAAACTGCAAAATGTACAATGTGCAACCTGAACGAAATAGAAAATATTGAAAACATTTGGAAAAGATGTCGAATATATGCAGAAACACGAAAAAGGCACAACACTAAAGAAATAACAGAAGAGACATGAGGAAATAAAGAGAAATATGAATTTCGGGAAGGGCGGGGCGATGAAATTAACAAGATTCATACAAGAAAATAAGGTGAGGAATGAAAAACGACTAGTCAAAGAAATTATATTATCCAAATGCTAAATGTATATCTCGAAAAAGAATGTACAGTGGAGTCTCTCTATAACAACTCTGAAGGGAATGGCGAAACATATTGTTACAGAGAAATGTTGTTATATGTATAGACCATGAAATACATATGTGCCTTATATGCACAAAGGGAGGAAAAAATAATATTGCTATATACAAATATTGTTATAAAGAGACTTGTTATAGAGAGATTCCACTGTAAATAGTACATAAACATAATGTGTAACAATGAAACGCTGGAAAAACCTGTACAAAAATAGCTAATAACAACCAAAACGGAACAAATGTAACAAATTAGGCTGTTGTAAGAGCTACAGCCAGGAATCGACGGTATAAATAAAATCTAATAATAAATAAATAAATAAGTTTGAAAACATTATTTATTTATATATTAACCTACATATAAATATGTAATAATATGAAAAACACTTTGCAGTTGCTCGGAATTGACCACTCCCATAAATTTTAATTGAGTCTGAGGTAACACAGGGAAGAAAAGATTTCAATTAAAACTGTATTGAAATAGATTATTTGAAATTGTCTTCAATAGAAGGAATTAAAAGGCCTAGAACGAAGTATATATAAATATATATAATAGCAGCTATTATGTACAGAATGAATGACATGAAACGAAATGGATTCCCGTAATATTATCCATACACACGTATATCCAAATGTATAAAGGCGAGGGACACAAAAGGAAATAATTAAATCTGCCGAGAACACTAATGACTACAAAGGGGAAAGGGATTAGTTTTCACTTTCAAAGTAAAACTTGGGAACAATGGCCAAATAAATTACATGCCCCCAAAATCACATGTGTTTCACCCCCCCCCAAAAACATGTGTGATCCGGGTCTGAAGACGAAATGAAAACCCAGGGATAACACGTAAATACACGGAGAAAATTTCAATCCCCGGGGAATCGGAATATCATTTGAAATTAGAAAGTGGAGAAAGTCTCCCGTAGGACATGCGAACCCTGTCAAAACGATCCTCATTATTCCCCTAGATTTTCGTCCGAGGAGAATAAAATGCTTCTTTCATCCGGGAGAAAGTCCCAAGGACGGTCTCAGATGAGAAAGGAGAAAGGGGAATTGTTCAAATTAATTGAAAGTGACGCTGGCTCCAAGGAGGACGAGAGAAAGTGGGAGAAAAAATCTATTATGTCGTGTCGAGTGGGAATCTAAACCTAACTTTTTCCTTGTCCAGCACATTTTCTTTTTTTTATGGACAAAGTCAGAGACAAGATTATTTTTTTGCCTGCACGTGAGAGTTGCACGAAGAAATAATTGGGAAGAAGTCAACTTCAGCAGAAATTATATATCTGTAATTACTGGATTCGTCATCCAGATTAAGGATTAGTGTCAAGGTACATATTTGGTACTAGCTTAGTTTATTTTGCGATGAAACCCAAGAAGAAATAAATGTATCGTGGAGGGAAATGAAAAAATAGAGAAGATTAAACGAGGAAAGAGAGAACACTTATTTTAGACAGTGAAATTTAGTAGAAAAAGAGAAAGTTAATTCAAGAAAAAATACGGGGGAAAGAAGACTTTCTCTCACAAATAAAAAAGGAGAAAAAAACTAAATAAAAAAGAAGAAAAAACCAAATAAAAAAGGCGAAAAAACTAAATAAAAAAGGAGAAAAAACTAAATAAAAAAGGAGAAAAAAACTAAAAACTAAATAAAAAAGAAGAAAAAACTTAATAAAAAAGGAGAAAAAAAAATAATTAAAAAAGGAGAAAACCCTTAATAAAAATGGAGAAAAAAAAATAATTAAAAAAGGAGAAAACCCTTAATAAAAATGGAGAAAAAACTTAATAATACAGGGGAAAAAGTTAATTCAAAATATAATTTAGGATAACCGAAGAAAACGAAAAACCATTCATTCAAAATATAGAAAATCATAATTAAAGAAAAAAGAAAAAAATTAGTAGTAGAAAGCACTGATTAAATCAAGTAAGAAAATTAAGCAACAAAAGGAGAAAGTAAAATATAAAAGCTAAAAGGCAAAACGTAAAAGGAGAGAAATCTGAATGTAGAAAAAGAGAAAGCTAAAAGCAGAACAGATCAGGTTAAA
This sequence comes from Disparrhopalites patrizii, assembly GCA_034698585.1. NCBI lineage: Eukaryota > Metazoa > Arthropoda > Collembola > Symphypleona > Sminthuridae > Disparrhopalites > Disparrhopalites patrizii. The sequence goes on along the minus strand of JAQGBT010001637.1, from coordinate 5,838 downwards.
CGGAGATAAAGTGACAGCTACATTTCAAAATAGAAAAAAAGAATTTAGAAGAAACAAGATTTCAAAGCGGGGCAATTTAGAAGAGAACGCTTCGAAAGAGAAAGTTTCAACAAAAGAGAGCAAAATTGAAAGAATGGAATACAAACATTTAGAAGATAAGCAAACCGATGCACGACAACGTTAAAACGGAGTGATGCAATACGGTCGACTTCCTCAAGAACAGCACCCTATTTGCACCAGCAAAAGTGCTCTTATAACGAGCTGATGGTATAGAGCATTAAGTAAAAAAATAGGAATATTAATTACTTAAGATTATTTTCAGGCTTAACTTCCATAATTTTCCAAATTCTAGCAATATTTACAATTGGGCGTAAATATTTACAATTTACTGAGAAAAGAAATTGTGCTGGTACGGAGTTCCGGTGCTGTTATAGAGAAAAAGTTAATGTTGAAGGGATGCCTGACTTGGGCGCTAATGCTCTTATAGGGAGAAAGTGCTGTTATAGTGAGAGGAAGGTGAGCGAAGAAAGAAAATGCCCTGCTGTTAAGGAGTAACTCCTGTTATAGGGAGTGCTCTTACAGAGAGCACACTTTTCATGGTAAAACTGTCGGGGGAATTCAGCATTGCTGTTATAGAGTAAGTGTTCTTATAGAGAGGGTCGGTATAGGGAGAGTCGACTGTAGACAGAAACGGATAAATTATGCTAGATAAAAAAACAGAAAAATTATAAGATATAAAGTGCAGTCTCTCCATAGCAAGTCTCTTTATAACAACATTTCTCTGTAACAATTTTATTTATCCACCCCTTTGTACATGCAAAGTACATATTTAATGTTCTATATAACAACATTTCCCTGTCACAATATCTTTCGCCTTTTCCTTCAGAGTGGCTATATAGAGGCTCCACTGTACGCGAGACAAAAAAGAAAACTAAAATAAGAAATAAGAAATAAGAGATATCAGAAAAGAAATAAAATAAGTAATAAAGAGAAAAAAAGGCACATGGCAGTAAAAGCACGCTGAACAACCTGAACACAAACGCCCGGAGAAAGCCCACGGAACCCAAAAAAGGAAAATCTCGCCCCAATCGGAAAATCAGGAAATACCTGAGAAAAACATCGTTAAATTCGGCTTACCACAAGAAATTGTCAAGATTCCGGGGATTCCTCAGGATTTCCCCCACAACACGATCCTTTGTTATGGGAGAAAGCCCCCAGCACTTTTATGAGGGGGCGACCGGACCCACAAACAAGGATTTTGCTCCTGCCTTTTTATACATAAAAAGGGACGGGGCCGCCGGGGGAGGTTTCAGTGCCAAGCGGAGGCTCCAGCTGATCACACTCCGCTTCAGACATCCAGGAGGCGGGCGGGGAAGGAGAGAAAGCAGGAGAAAGCCACGGAGGGAACAAGAGAAAGCAACGAAGACAAAAATAAAAAAAATAAAAAACGGATCCTTTTCCCCCAAAATACTCCTTGAGGGTGCCGCTGTGAGCGAGATAAAAGGATTTTCTCTCTCAAAAATTCCTTATCGCCCCCTCAATACGAATTCACCCCCAAAAAAATACAAGGAGATTCTCCCTCTGAAAAATTGAGACCCCCAAAAAGAAAAAAAAATGTCCATAGTTTATATGTGACAAAGGCGACCAGTGGACAGATTTGTGGCGGATTTTTTTTTATCTCTACAACATCTGTTTGTTTTCTCCCCAGACAAATATTCCCTTGTGCCAGGCGGGTTTTTTTCGGAATGTCAAAATAAAGTGCGTGCGTGGGTACATTTTCTCCAGCAGTTTCCCGAGGATTTTCTTCCAGTGTTTTCCGCCCTGTCCTTTGGCTATCAGACAGAGTCGCATTACCATTTAATCCCAAATTTATCACCAGGAACATCTCCCGCCAAATCTCTGGCTGGGGGTTGAAGGGAGAATTTTTTTTTGGAGATTTCTTCCAAGTTTTCAACCCCCACAAAAAACCGACATGTGCTGCTCCATTCGAGCCGCTGTCTTCTTTCTCTCCAGCATTCATATCGTAAGTTATTTTTAGATTTACTTTCTCCAGACGCTTTCTCCCGTTTGCCGTTATGTAAGGTTGGCTTCACAAAGAAAGCATTTATTTCATTTTGTACACGATTTTGTAATTGTACCCAAATGCAGTCGACTCTCCTTATACCGGCCCGCCCTATAAGAGCACTTACTCTATAACAGCGTGCTGAATCCCCCCTACAGCTTCACCATGCAAAGTGCGCTCTCTATAAGAGCACTCCCTATAACAGGATTTACTCTATAACAGCGGGGTATTTTCTTCCCTCGCTCACATCCCTCTCGCTATAACAGCACTTTCTTCCTGTAAGAGCATTAGCGCCCAAGTCAGGCCTCCCTTCAACATTAACGTTTTCTCTATAACAGCACGGGAACTCTATACCAGCACAATTTCTTTCTTTTCTCACTAAAATGTAAATATGTACGCCCAATTTTGCAAATATTGTTAGAATTTGGAAAATTATGGACGTTTAGCCTGAAAATTTAATTAATTGTAGTTAATATTTTTTAACTATTTCTTTATACAAGGAGTTCGTTGTTTGAGCACTTTTTCTGGTGCAAATAGAGTGCTGTTATAGAGAGAGTCGACTGTATAGCAGTTTTAGCCCTGATTAACGCAACATTCTCTACGAGGGCTCTGTCCAGGCTTTTTCTCGTATTTAAACATATAATTTGCCCCAATAATGTTTAATTGCCTCATGCTTTCTCCATTTCGGGGGAGAAAGCACACATTTATACGGGAGCAAAGTGTAATCAAGACTGAGGTGCGAAGCGCTATATTTAAACGTGACAAATGCAATGTAAAAAGAGAAGGATGTTTAGCGCAGGAAAGGACTATATCGAGAGGGAAAATGGATAATTCAAGCTCGGTGAGGAGGCTGAAAATTACAAAGTGTAACACAATTTACATATACAATCGTCTCTCTCGATAACAGCTCCCTATCTGGACCAGAAAAAGTGCTCTTATAACAAATTGCTGGTATAGTAAATTAGTTAAAAAAATTACTATTATAATTAAGATCATTTTCAGGCTTGACTTTGATAATTTTCGGAATTCTAGCAATATTTACACAATTGAGCGTAAATATTTAATTTTTAGTGAGAAAAGAAAGAAATTGTGCTGGTATGGAGTTCCGGTGCTGTTATAGAAAAAAAGTTCCTGTTGAAGGGATACCTGACGTGGGCACTAATGCTCTTATAGGAAGAAAGTGCGGTTATATAGTGAGAGGGATGTGAGCGAGGGAACAAAATACCCGACTGTTATAGCGTAACTCCTCTTATAGGGAGTGCTCTTATAGGGAGCGCACTTTGCATGGTAAAGCTGTCGGGGGGATTCAACACTGCTGCTATAGAGTAAGTACTCTTATAAGGAGGGCCGGTATAAGGAGAGTCGACTGATATGAAGATAATTGTCAAAACGGAAAGGTTCAAGTACAAAAACAAAATCTAAAATATGCTGTCAAATACCGAATTTATAAGTAAACGAATTATTAAAATTTTTTAAAAACTTATTAAAGAGGCTTTTTCCTATGTCAATAAAATCAGTACTGCTACAGTGGAATTTCTGTATAACAAGTCTCTTTATAACAACTTTTCTATATAATAACATTATTGTTTCCGCCCTTCGTGCATATAAGCTACATATTCAAAGTTCCATGTAACAATTTTTCACTGTAACAACACTTGTTCCTCTTCTCTTCAGAGTTGTTATATGGAGACTCCAATGTACTTTAAAAAACTCGTGGAAGACGACTAGTTAAGTAAAGGTAAAATTCCTTATACATCTACCTATTGTAAAATTTACAGCGGACACTCGCTATAACAAGCCTGAAGGGAAGGGCAAAGAGAGATACAAAAAATAGAACAGTAAAACTGAAAGACGGCGAAGCTTGGGGCTGTGAGAGGGACTGGAAATCAACAAGTTAGGAGAGAGAAAGGCGACGAGAGTTATCTGGTTAATACTATAGAACAGAGAGACGAACAGAAAGCCTTGTGAGCCAGTGGGGGGACAGACAGAGATAGCGCAAGGGAGATGGAGAGAGAATAAATGATGGTGAAAAATGCAAAAGGAAGAGAGAAAGCAATAAAGAGCAAGAGAGAGAAAATTATTTAACAGTGGATAATTAAGAGTAGTAAGAGTAAGAGAGAGGGGATTATCGCTATAGAGAAGCAGAGGGACAGCCTTACAGAGGAAGAACGTCCGGAATGAGAGACATGGAGAGAATAACAGCCGGACAGATAGATGGCACAAACGGCAAGGGAAGGAGAAGGGAGATGCAAGTGCAGAAATTAAAGAAACAATGGCAGAAAAAAGGAGAGACAAAGGGGTAGAATGCAACAAGGCGAAGGAGACCAAAAATGGAGGAAGAGATGAAGACAGGAAAAAGAGAAAATAGAAAAAAGGAGACAAAGAGAGAGAGAGAAAGAGATCAGAGGCATGAAAGAGATTGAAGAAAAAATTGTCCAAAAGAGGCAAATATTTACAGTGGACTCTCGCTACATCAACCGTGAAGGGAAGGGCAAAAATGGTTGTTATATGGAAAAGTTGGTATGTATATGGAAAATTTAATATGTAGAACATATATACGAAGGGCTGAAAAATAAAGTTGTTATAGAGTAAAAGTTGTTGTAAAGAGAGTTGTTATAGAGAGTGTCCACTGTATAGTGTTTGTGTTTGGGCACCTGGCTAAAATGACACAATTCTTGCCTAGAGCCTTCTTTCAATTCCACGATTCCCGCTTCACTTCGATTCCCTTTCGATTCCCCTATTTGGAAAAAACTTTAATTTGCCGATTACGGTCGAAATGTTTGGCGTCGGGGAAATATTTTGCCGATTTCGGGCAAACCAATGTCCGGATTTTTTAATGCGGTATTGCTCTAATTGTACGCATTTAATTTATCTTGGATAGTTTTTTTTTTGACTTTTCGAATTTTGTATTTTTTCGCCCAAAATTGGAAAAATACGTTTTAATTACACATTTCCGGCCATTGTTGGCCCAGAAATGCGATTTTTGAAAATATGACAAACATAATCTGAGATAATTTGTTTCGCTATCTTTTAAAACAAATTGCACCAAAATCGGGCAATCCGTTGAGCCAGGAGATGCGAAACGGATTTCTCTTGTATGTTCGCCAGTTTCACCGGTATAGCACACGTTGGCGAAAAATCCACTACAGCGGAGTCTCTTTATAACAACTTTTCTATATATGGAACAGCATTATTCTTTCCGCCCTTCGTATATATAAACTACATATATAATAACTTTTCCCCTGTAACAATATTTTTCGCCCTTCCCTTCAGTTGTTATACAGAGACTCCACTGTATATAGCATATCTTGGGTGACCCTACACTTGAGAATAAGGGCACTTTCAACGCAATCTGTTTCCGACCATTTGGGACCATTCCTATACAATGCAGTCTCTATATAGCAAGTCTCTTTATAACAACATTTCTCTATAACAACATTATTTTTTCAGCCCTTCGCACATACATATAAGCTACAAATTTTATTCTATATAATAAAATTTCCCCTGTAACAATATTTTTGGCCTTTACCTTCAGAGTTGTTGTATGGAGACTACACTGTATGTCAAACATTCACTCATAGCTGATGAGGAGAAAGAAAAGGAGTAAAAAACCGGAATATTAAGGCCAAAAAACGGGAACGAGTGGAAGACGCAAGAAATTGGGTACAGAAAGCAGTTTAATCGTGATAAGGAAAGCCAAGCAAAAATGGGTTAAGATGGTCTAGAGAGGCAGAGAGAGAAAGAGAGAGAAAGAGAGAGAAAGAGATAGAAAGAGA
>JAQGBT010001636.1:0-30059 GCA_034698585.1 Disparrhopalites patrizii | reverse complement strand
TCATAACTTGCACACTTGCATTCATTACAAAATAAAAAGGAGCATGACACACATTCACGCTCATATATTTCCACAAAATGTACAATGTACCTCATGTAAATAAAATAACTAAGTAAAATGGACGATCACGAGTTTTAAAGGCTTTGCAAGGGAATAAAATAATTAAACAAAATGAGTATACTATTAGAAAGCTTGTCTATAACCAAGTAGCTAGAATAGAGGGTGGGGCCTTTACCCATTATAAATAATAACATGCATGAAAAATATTATGAAATCCTTGTACATACTAAAAAAAAATATTTAAGTTGGAGCTAATATTGCAACTTGAAATTAAATTTAAAATGATAGCATGCATGAAATACGCATTTGTTAAAGTGCGAAAACCATCCAGGACATCATCTTTCTTAAAGAATTCATATTAGGAAAGCTAATTGAAAGCTAGCATTTACCAATGTTGCGAACTTCTTCGAGTATATAATGTATACAGTCAAAAATAATATATAAAATACATACAACTTTTGGACATTCCTGAAACATGTCCGATAATGCAGTCACTCGCAGGATTTTTTAATTTTTTATTGGAATAAAAAGAACCTCGGAACAAAATCTGTATCAAAGAAATGTAGAGATACTCCAGTGAAAACGTAATTATAATATATGTTACAAGAAAATACGCCGCATAAGTCAAAGTAATCGCATTAACAGGCTTGTTGTGGTGACCTCAATTAATGACACAACTTCAGAACGTATATTCTTGCTCATTTTTGCAAAAAATTGCAGAGAGAAAGTATTGAAGGTAATTGTTATCTTTCTACAAATGAAATTAAGACTATGGCTTTCAAAAACAGACAACGATACTGGTTAATGCATGTTAGCTTTCAGGCGAAAAATCATGTTGGCACTCCTTCAAAAATTGACCGCATCAACGACCTTCCCCCGAAAGGTTTTAGTGTTCATTTCATAGTCTTCGCACAGTATTTTGTGCACACTGCCATTGGGTAGGTCTACAAGTGCTATTACTATTAATATCATTAATTATTATTTATTATTTTAATTGTCATAACTTGTAGAAAATGGCAATTCTGTAACCACAAAGGATGCTTGTAAATTGTCTAGCCGTCCTTCTCTGTAATTCTACAAGTACGGAAATTGTATATGAATAAACCTGGTGAGGAAGGTGCAAAATGATGTAATGGATAAATGAGATGGTTTAATTAGGATCATCACAATGATAACTCCGTTCCTTGGTTATAATATTTACGCGAGGAAGTCTATTAATCACCAAATGCATTGGAATGATTGCGAAATAGAAGATTATATACACAAAACAAATGTAGTATGAAAATGCCCCAAAGAAAGAAATTTTTTTATGCATGCAAGCAGACACCAATCATGTCTAGCTAGGGCCAACTGTCTACCAGAGAATCAGTTTTGTGTCCTACAACACCATACATTCCGCATTAAAGCAACTTTCACCAACTTGACCAGGGCAAAAATCTGTAATTAGTTCGTGCTAATAACATTAATATGTAGCACAGGAATGCTACCACGGTTTATAAAAACTTCACTTGGAAAAGGACGAAGTAGACATTCGGTGATTGATATCAGAGGAGTGAACATTAACCTCTTTGTTCTTTATCAAATCCATAGAGTAATCATGAGAAACCTTATTTTACTTAGATTTATACTATTAGTGGAAGTTTTCAGTCTGGTGGAATTAGCAGAGATACGAACAATATCCAGAATTCCTGTGAGACACCGAGTAAAGAGACAGGAGGAACAAGATGATGACGAAGACGGGCAGGAGGCGGATAAAAAAGGCCCAGCAAATATCACAGCTCCAATAGAGACTTTTAGCCCGGTGACAATTGGCAGCTTCCGGGGTTATGTTCATGCTGTGGATTCGGGAGACGTCATTGTCCTGGATGAGAAAACGCTGGAGGTGCCCGACTTCTCGTACGACGGTGAAGGCCCTGCTTCTTGGTTTGTGGTGGGAAACGAAGGAGACTACACGAAAGAGTTCACGGACCTGTCCGATTACACCGTCATTCCAGATGAGAATGAAAGGTAGACTAATAATATTTATCTAGAGGAAGAAGTTACCGTGAAGTTTCTGACCTTGGAAGTGATTAATTTGGTTTTTGCTTGAACTCCTACAGCTGTAGCTCATTGAGACGCTACAACAGCCAGACACTTAAATTAACACTGCCAGGAAAATTGAAAGTCAAGGATATTTCCTACTTGTCCTTGTACTGCCTGCGGTTCAATCATAATTTTGGTTACGTCACCATACCGGATGACATCAAAGTTCCGAAAGCTGTAATTTCATTTCAATTAGAGAAATCCCTTATCGTGTAGTAAATAATTATTTAAACATGAAGTTACTTTATTGCTGCCACTATATTCATTTAATAACAAATATTACAGGGCAAAGACATTCCAAAACTGGATGAATGTAAGTACCGAAACTGTTATATATAATATACATACATAACCAAAGTGTCCATGTGTGGACTTTTTTCGATGATGTTTGATGTGTATCAATACATAGGTGAAAACGTGGAGTCCACGGAAGGCAACGGAAATGGAGGCGGCTCTGGTGACCGTCCACGGCCAAGGCCAAGACCACCTGGACGACCAGAACCGGAAGAGGAGAAACGACCTAGTCTCATTGGCGGTTTACTTAATATTTTGGGTTAATATCCGGCGATGGTCGACAAACACATGACATGACATTTATTAAAACCTGGTTTGTTCAAACCCCTATTCTTCAGATCGTCACAATATCCAACAATTACGACAAGTTGAATTCACTCACCAAAAGCGTCAGCCTTTGGAATTCTTGTTTATTATTTATTTAGACTTACTTAACTAATATTGTCGCACACACTATACGACATAAAAGTGACATAGTCTAGAAGTAGACATTCAAAATCAAAACAAAAAAATAATAAATTTGCTTTTAATTCGTAATGGTAAACAAAACTAACTTCTAATTTTGCTACATGAAATATTGTTGTATTGAATAAATACAAATACATCGTACACACTGATATTTTTCTTCCAATCAGTGCATCAAAGGCTAATTCAGACAAAATTTTAAACTTTAACTTTATAATACAGATTTGCCCACGCCGTTCCAGCACTTAGACAGTTAAGTACGCCATTAGCATCCCTAGCAATAAATCCTAAAGTCTACAACTATCGACAAAGATAAATACAACATGGAGCGACAAACGATTTTCAGTCCCGCAGTAAAGCTTGCAACAAACTGGCCATCGATCTTGTGCCCGTAAATAGCGAAGGATGATAATATTTTTATTGCTTTCGTTACATTTCCGACTGATTATGAACACTTGTAAAACTTACAAAAGTTGCGAAACATTTTAAAGTACCTCGTTTAAGTACATTTCGACGCCGCAACTTTAACTATTAGATAAAAATAAAAAGATATCTGAGGATATCTCAGACATCTGTTAATAATAGCATTACTGTCTATAAGTCAGCCGGTAACGTAAACAAGATAATCATTAGTCTATACTTATTTCTCAAACGCTCAATGTCAAGGCAAAGACGAATCCATATCCGTTTAACAATAATAGTGTTTATTGGGACTTACTAGTATGAATTTTGATAGCCATACAATTTAAATGACGTCTTAATTTGTTTAGTCTTTTTGTGCGTTAACACCAAAGAGATGAAAAACATGTCACTTGTATTATTGATACACAATGATGCCAGAGTGACACCATTATTTGTGGTCTCTTTAGAACACTCAAATGACATTCCTTGTGATTCAAATTTGAAATACTAAAAGTATGATATCTAATTAACACGTGTTATTAGTGATACAATACAACTACTGAGCTACAAAAAAAAGTGCAAAAAATAGCGCCGAAAGGTTCTATCAACTTATTTTATAATTTCAAGAAAAAATTTCCAAGTCTGAAAAAGGCAGTAAACTTCCAATAATCAGTTTACACTTGAAGTCATTTGTAAAAATTCTTCATATGCACGGCGAACTTCTTCGGGTTCGTCATCAATTAGCAGATTGTAGTCTTCATCTTCTACACTGATAAAAAAATGAGACTCATAAGTACTCACTTTTACAACCTGCAAAACTATATATTAAATGGGTCTAGTATTTATTATTCAGCTTAATTTAATCCTTACGTGTCAGGCAGCTCGTAATACTGACTGGGACTCGGAGTGATGACTTCCGATTGACTTTGTGGTGGACTGGGCGTGCTACCGTTCCCTGCTTTGTTCCAATCCTTTTTTCGCAGATCAAATAAGGTCTCCAACAAATTTTTACTGGTAGAATCCATATTTCCTGTCGTCATCAAGTAACTTAATTCCTTCATCAATTTTTCCATTTCATGTTTGACATCTGCTGTCGATTCGTGGTCCAAATCCCAACCTATCAACTACATAAAGGGGCACACTATATAGCTAACGGCGAGGCATGACTGTCATGTACATTGCGTTGCTACTATTGCAATGTGAATACCTTGAGAGTGCGGAAAACGGTTCGAATTTTTTCAACGTTAACAGGCTTAGACGCGATCAAAGCTGTCATAAGTTCCAGGGCTGCAGAACCAAAAATTGTATTCTTTGAACTCTTTCCGTTAACTTCTAAAACAAAGTTAAGGTAGAGTTCAGCTAAAAACATAATCACGCCGGGAGTTCTTGTTTGAACTTCAGGGTCGTTCAGATGTTCCAAACAACTGGTGAATTCCTCTTGGCATCTGGAAACCAAACATGAATTATTCTTTGACGTGATGTTTCACAGTGTGAAGAACAAGTAGGTTTAACGAAAATCGTATGTACTCCGCTGTAATATAATAAAATATGCCGTACCTTTCTATCAGAAGATTTTTAAACGTAACCCTTGTATTTTCAAAAGCAACAGCTATTTCGCTCTTCCGAAAAGCTTGACAAAGTCTAGCTCCAGAGTAGCAAAAATTCGGATTTGAAACACTCTAAATACAGAAAAATAAAAATAGTGTGATACATACGCTCCATCAGCGTTGTCAGCGCAAAGCATGAACTTTGACATAAAAATGGAATCATATGAACCTGCTCAAAAATTAGTGTAACAACCACTCCTAGTGTATCAGGATCTCTCAGATACTTTTTAAGGACTTCCGTAGTTTTTCGGCAGGAGTGCTGGAAGTCGGCGGGATTTACAGCCAATTGGTTAATTGCATCTGTAACAGTAGCAAGTACGCAATCAGCATCGGCATCTAAGTCAGATGCGGAGGTGTCGGAGTTATTTATGAAGAGGTTTGGATCCATTTCGCCCCAGTTCGTTGTATTGGAACTTGCAGGAGGCCTCCTAAACTGCTGCTGGTGAGATTGCGGTACAAATTCTTTTGCTAAAGGTGACAGCACTGCACCGGCACGAAGATCAGCTGGGTCACCTCTGGCTGGAGGAGATTCATATCTAGGAGACCTGGACTGATTGTGGTATGTCGGTGCAGACTGGTTAGGATTCCAATTATCAATTTGTGGTCCTCTATTGTGACTATGTCCTCTGCCGCCTCCCCCAGTACCACCGCTCTGCCAACCCATATTGGGACCACCCATGCTATTAATTCGTTGACCTGCGAAAACCAACCAGTAAAACCATTAGTCCGCTAGCAAACGCAGTAAACAGGTCTATACATACATATTTCATGTAACAATTCTCTACCATGGAAGTAATTACAGTTATTTCTGAAATGTTGACAGTTGTAATGACCAGTTTCCCCTGTCTCTATTAAGCTAAATCTTTTACCCACAGACTGTCAGTAACTTGAAGAATACACTCACACTTGCAAGTGTATCTAACATGGCACCAAAGTACTAATTAATTTTTAACTGAAAGTCTTAACATTTTCCTGCATGTTTAAATAACTTGTCTAACTCATCACAAACGTTTCAATGCAATTAGGATTTTATAACTAAATTTTGTCAGCAGTAATTACATTCGAAAAAATTGGAAGCATAGCAATATGTATTAATGTATAAGTATTAAAGTCATCTCATTCAACGCTCATGTACATGTTCAAAAGAAAGTTCCTGATTCCTGACACAGACTGCTGCGAAACTGTTAACGAAACACACGCAATTATTACTAGCCCTTAACGAACCCGTTTTTACAATGAGAATGATGTTTTACGGTTGTTTGCATTTTATAAATTTGTTCACACGTACCTATTTAAAACAACACATTTATACGTTAAAGTCAAGAAGGCTTGCGTGATTTGCTAAACATTAATATTAATGTGCACTCCTTTTCTCAAGGGTGATGAATGGCTGACTAGTTTTGCAACTTAAATACAAGAGGAAGGAAAACCTGATTATTCTTTTCTACCCGAATAAGATGAAAGATGAAATATGTATAAAGTTTCAGTATTTTTCAACGTAAGTAAAATGTTTATAGAATAAAATATTTTCATCCATTAACGCCACATTTAGGGCAATGCTTTAATTTAACCACCTTGTCCAGTTCCTGGACCGTAACCAGGATGTCCCGAATTGGAGTTACTTGATGATGCATATGATCCCGGACCTGGCCCCTGGTTTAAAGTATCTGGCGCAGCATGCCTCGGTCCAGCAGTTGCAACGAAATGATCAATCCGCTTTGTCTTCAACAATTGAGCTAGTACGTCTGGCGGAATTTGATGAATGTCCAACTGTTTTAAAGCTGGTAGAATAGCTTGCAGTGTTTGTTCATTGTCCTGATTTTCTCCATAAAACCTAGGATCAAATCCATGTCCTTGACCCTGTCCAAATTCAGGCTGTGACTGAGAGCTGCTGTTGTCACTGCCGGGATACTGAGGGTTTGTTCCATTAGCGTGCGAATCCATTGCTGCTGTTCAAATATTTATAACTTTTGTTATGACGGAGATTTTTATCAACTAAATTCTATTGAAAAAATCGATTACGAACAGAGCATGTAACTTTCTTTTACATTTAAATTAAATCTTCAAAGTTGTAACAGAACTTTCAGATTTAGAGTGTATTATTTATTTCACGATGAACTAGTACACCCCCTCCCACATTAATAGTAGTACTGGAGTTAACACTTAAGTTGTCACTACACTGAAGTGTAGCTAATTTTTGTTGTTACTTCAGTAACGAGAGAAAGAGCTAGTTGCACACGCTGCAGTACACACTACAGAACATTTAAGTAAACAGCAGTAACACTCCGTTTAATTAAAGGTTACTGACTGGAAGAACCGCGCGAACTTTTTCTGCGCATAACAAAATCAGTAGAGATAATAACAAAGTAGATAATTGACAGGTAAGTAATTCTTTGTAAATTTTCAGGAGACACAAAAATCTCGCCTCGCTCGTAGAGTACTTAATTGTTCCTTTGTTAGTTTAGACTCATGTGTACTTAAATGAAAAATACCTATAATATATACACAATAACAGTTCTCAGATCTCACCTCTGCACGAAAATTTTTGTGAACAGGTTTCCGTGTTGTTGATGACGCTAAAAATTTAATACATAGTCCTTATCCGAAAGCTAGTTACACCAAAAAGGCACTAATCGTAATCAGTATATCCTTCAGGAAATTTATATCACAAGAGAAATAGCGACAAAATGTCAAAAGATATACACCATAAATATAAATGTTCACGTTGACCAACGCAAAAATATCTATATTGGAGATCAAAAACCCTCACGTTTCAAGTTCTCATTCCTTTATTATGCACTTTCTTGCAGAAAAACACATTGGAATACACGGAGTAGTAACAAAATCCATCAACAAACCAGTAAATAATATGTATCTATATATATATACTCAGCAGAGGACAATGTAAACGAAGAACTGAACGTCACACGGAAACAAAATACAGGAGAAAAATAAGGATTAAAATGGAGAAAAAAAAATCGAAGAAATGTTCCTAAATTCAACGTTTCCCGCTGTGAAAGCGCATCTTTGACGAAGCCTTTCCACTCAGCGGAAGAGGGCTGCTTCATCCTCTTTGAAATCCTTGTTGCTGCTTTCATTACACTTTAAGTACTTACTGCCCAACTAAAAAGTTTGTTTAAGAAATGAACTGTTTTTAATTGAAAACGCAATTACTTCTTAAAAACATCCTGACTTTCAACATAAGTAGACATACACATACTCATGTACTGTAGTTTGTCTTTGCCTTGTGATTTCAATTTATTTTATACCTTTTCTGCTACACTGCAACAGAATCCATAGTCCAACAAATATGCTAGGTTTGAAGCTTAATATTTGATCATCAGGTTTATTGTTCCAATCATCGAACATATAAGCAGGCAAATCACAGTATAAGTCAGAAGATAATGTTAGCAGATTCCGTCTATAATACTGATCTGATAATTTCTCTGAAAACCTGTCAGTACTACAGATGAGCAACGCGAACAATCTTCTGTCTACTATTGTTGATAACATTGATAAGTTTCCAAAATTGTAAGTATGCCCCATGGCGGTTTTTGTCGTCTTGTATCTTCTTCCGATTATATTTGAATTTCGAAGCTGAATGCATGTATACTACTAGCCTCGTGAAGTAAATGCAAAGGATAGGAGCAAGGTTTTTCGGTTTACGCTAAAATAACTTAAATTAAAACAATACAAATGAATAGTACTAAAAAAAAACAATACCTGAAGCGTTATGAATCAGGTTCTTCTTCTACGTAAAACTGAGATGCGGCCTTGACAAGATCCAGCAGGAATTGCGTCCTCTGGTTAAATCTATAATCACAAACAAATGACACACCTAGGAGAGGGACTATAGGCAAGACGAAACAAAATGTGCCGGATTATGAAATCGTACATTGATATCCGGTTGCTTATATCCACTATTTCACGGCGATGATTGTTTTCTGAGACCAAACTTTGACAGTAAACACATATGAATACATTCTTTTGCGAATGAAAAAGCTCTCTTGCTTCTAAATCTCTGAAAACAGCTCCACAGTTCGCGTTGGAACACTTGAAGAGATCTTCTAATACCCGCTTGTCCTTTGACACACTTGATTCCAGCGATTCTCGCATATGGTAAAGCTTGAAGTGAACGATGTCGATTAGTGACTTGTAGTTCACAAAGTAGTATACCCGTTTTTGGATTTGTCCATCTCTTCCATTGATTGTTTTTGTTCGCTTATGAATGTAGCGCTCCTTTAAAAGATTCGAAATCTGTGATTCCAGCAGTCCTCGATCAAAATTTAGGATCTTTTCTAATTCCTGTTCTTCAATACCTGTAAAAAGGGCGATAACTATAGATAAGTGTAAAATGTAAACTGTTTGACTAACTCAAATAATTCGTAATAATTCATAATAATAATCATAATTGTTCTATCCCAGAACACGTTAGCACATTTGTCGAAGAATGATATGATATTTAGCCAAAGTAAATATTAAAAGAAAAGCCCAGTAAAACCTTTCTTACAATCATGGTGTATAATAATGTCCATTAATATCGCATCTTTGCGGCTACCAAAGAAACTTATCGCGGCTTTGGCCAAAACTTTCAGCTCTTCCGGAATTACCCGCATAGATAATTACTTCAACCACAAACCACAATGATTGTCCGATTGCGGGTCATGTCATAATTATTAACTCAATCCATAATGCTTTCGGATCATTCCAAATTTCAAGTTAGCACGGTATAAAATTAAGGATGTCATTACTCTTCAGAATTTTAAAAAAACTGTTGACTATATCGGCAATAAAAGTACAGTATAGTCAATACTATTATTAGGTATACTCAAAATCAATTAAGACCAGTAATAATTTTTTACATATATATATATAGTTATTAATTTATCGTTTTATCAAACTCTTTGATTTCAGTGGTTGCAAAATTGGGCCTAAACCCCGTTTAAAGTCAGGTTTAAAGTTTGATTCTTGATCACTGTTAATTGAAAATGTGAAAAACTGTAAGAATAAACGCGGTGTGGACGTATGTAAATGAAAGCCAAATTTGCATATGAACAATATTAAACATTAAACCCACAAGTTAGAATTTAGAACACATTGATCCGAGTTTGCAATGCCTTTTGAAGAGATGGCGACTGGCGACGCAGCACTCAATCTCAATTTCCCCGCTCATTTATATTCGTATGTAAATCAAATTCTTGTGTTCCTAATTTCTATCTGTGTTCTTAAATTTCTAATCCCACCAGCCGTTTAAGCCTGCTGTTGTTTCCTGTATTCTTCAAGAATAGCTGCAAAGTAAGTTGTTTTACTTATTGTTTTGTTAGTTATTGTCTTATTCTAGTCGACTGTTTCAATTAAGGAAACGTTCCGCAGGCCGAGAATCCAGATACATTGGAATAAAGTAATTTAACAACGGTATTAAATTAACCTCCAAACAAGTTGTCATATTTATTCTGTGACTCTGTCCGCCTCCGCACCACAAATCTTATTGCTCAACAGCGAATTACAAGATATCGAAAAATTGAATGTATATATACATACACATGTTGAACTTTAAGTGTACTTGCAGGCGGGCTGTAAAGTTTTAACGCTATGCTTTGTAACTACAAATCGGTACAGCAGGACCCACTCAAACAGTAATGTCAGTAATTACAGTTTGATATCATCATAGACATCATGTTTATCGCATACATACCGTATGATTTCTTTCGGTCGATGTAAATTCTGGGCATCACAATCTGGTATTTCAAACCTAAATTCGTCTTCCATGGCCATAATTACTTCCACATGATCCAGAGAATCCAAGCCCAAATCCTCCGTGAAATGAGAATCCACTGTTAGTTTCTCCGGGTCCACCTTATCGAAGAGGCGCAGAACCAAAAGGACTCGTTGTTCAATAAATTTCATAGTCATTGGTGGTCCATGCGAGAAATTTCTAGCGTGTTTCTGGTCTGGCGTCCATAAAGCAATTTGACTACAACGGGAGGAAAGGATTCCACCGCACCCTCCAAAAGCTGAACATCCTTGGCTGTAGTTGTTAGTAATCCCAACAGAAGCCAATGCGATTCTTGGTTGAAACCCACGGACCGTCAATCCCTTCAACACAGACTTCGATACACCGCCCAACAAAAGTCTATTCCACATGTTTCGTTTCAACCTAAAAAAACAATGTAAATGTCAAGTATTTCAATGTTTGAAATATAAACATTTTCTGCTTCCCCATTTTATTTCAAATACCAAAAAAACATAATTTACTAGCATAGCATTGTCTTGAACAAAAGGCACTCCCTCACCTTTCTTGACCGAAATGAACGTCAGCACAATTGAAGGAACCTTTTTGTAACCGGGCAAAGTGGCTTTGAAGTGTCGAAATTCCAGTCCTAATGAAGTCGAACACCACGAGAAGGTATCATTCAGATAAAATATTTGCTTCTTCTCGTTTACAAAAAAAGCAACTGCTCTTTGTAACCCGGTTATTCCGGATACTCTCCTAAAAGCATGGGAAGCAATTCTTCAACAACTGAGACCGGTGAGAGGTCAAAACTCGGCGTAAATCGGATGTCAGAAAATTAAATTGCCAACAATTGTTACAGTATTTTCACGGCAGGATCGGACGATCGGAGCAATAAAGAATGGATGACAAATTTAAACGCTTACCGCCCTCGACGCACGTGCCTAACTGGGATTCTTCGATATGCTGGAACAGAAGCAGCACAAGAGGGCATTGGATTTTTCAAGCCAGATTGAATGGTCAAAAACTATTTCATATTTAAATGATTTTTTATTCGCAGACTTCAGACGTTCAGACATTTGAAAAGTATTTAAAATGTTTTTTTTTTAATTAAAAAGTTTTTAGTTTTTTTTAATTACAAAGTATATTTTTACAAAGTAAAAATGAACTTTAAAAAGTATTTAAAAATTAAATAATTGTATATATACCCACATCAAACCATCTCATACCACGTAAATATTAGTAAACTGCGCTGTAAAAAACGTAGAACGAAAATGTGACGTAAGTACCAGTGACTTGCAGTTTTTTCGAAGATCTGTTTTCATGGGTTTAAAGTTTAAACCAACAATGAACCATCACGGCTCATGAAGCATTTTATAATTTTATATTTAAAAGAAGCATCACGAGACTGAATTACAGCAAAGTCACATGAAGTTACTTTTTATTGGAATTGGAACCATTTTGTTTATTATTAAATAAAGATTTAATTAATTTTCTGTTCTGTCTTCTGTCTCTGGCCTCATTTTAAGCTCCCAACGTGAGACTGTAGGATTATATCAAACAGCGAAAATGTGCATTTTATTAAATAGTTACACAGGTTACAGTTTACAGTTTTACCTTGGTTAATCCTCATCTCCCCATAATAAAGGATGTAAACTTGGAAACAGTGTGAATCAGTATTGTGATTTTTTGGGGTAATAAGACTAGTGTTAACCACCCGAATTCTATACCTCTCGGAAACAAAACTAAAATTAATTGTTCGTGGTTTGGTAAGAGTCTCAGTCGTTCGGTTCCAATTAGTTGGTGTGCCAGTGTGGTTTCCTACGGCGTTAGCAACTTACAACAGATTGTAATTGATTTTTTTGTAATTAAAATTTGTTGACCAGGTGGTCTGTACAAGGAAAATAATGGAGGAAAAATCCGAGAATATCTGCAGCTATTCAGCACATTCTGGGAATTTACTTGTCATTGTGACATGGGATCGCACTTCATTTCACGTGCGGATTTCACCTTTGATGTTTGCCAGATTGACCTAATGAATCAACAGTGTACATGGGCAAGAGTAAGTTAGTAACTTAAAAAAAATTCTCTTTAGGATTAGTGAATATGATTTGAAATAGGTAAAGGACACAGGAAAACTTGAATTCATTTTTAAATTCATTGTAATAATACCAATTTTGGATGATCCTTGCACTTCACACCTTGTCAGTTAACGTTTCCTAATATTTTCATGGAATTGTTCAAGGAAACTAGGGAATACAAAACCTTTCACTGGTATTAAGCTAGTAGGAGAAAGAATGATGATAATAAAAGGACAAGATCTCCTGAACGGTAAGTACATATTTGAAACGAATGTCGAAATAATTATATTTTTTTGTATTTTATCGGGTTCACGTAAGTAATTCGTAGAACCTTTGCGACCTACGTGCGGTGGAGAAAGTTTTAATTAAAAAAGTTGAATTTCCTCCTGTCGAGTTCAGCTCACGGCGTGTATAATTGATGAAGCATTTATAAAGAAATAGTCTTGCCATTGCCCAGCAAGGTTTCCCGATTCCAGTTTGACAAATATATATTCACATGTATTTTTGTGGTGTGCCACATTCATCATTTAGCGTGTCAATTGCATCACCGGAAAATCGGTAGCAGTTCCACTGCAACTTGTCATTCTCCCAGTTGGGTCACTCCAAACATTTTCCTGGTCATTCCCAAAGGGTTTTAGAGTAATTTTTTCTCCTGAATTAATGAAATCTTCTGGTGAATTAATATAAATTTTTTTTATGGACGGAAATCATTCATTTATAGCTTTGGCTTCAGAGACAGCGGGGGTACTCTTTTGTTGAATGAATATCACACATTTGCCAGGCGTAAAGTAAGTACATGGATACAAGTACAAACCGCAGGATGTGAGTATCTGTGCTTTGAAGCTACATAGACCATGATGAATACGTAAACATCTTATACGGATAAACTTGTTCCCACTTTCCCCGTGTTACATGATTAAAAACAAGGCGGACTGTCACCCACCACAATGTTTGAAATAAAAATTTTGCTGTCGGTAATTAGACATTAAAGCCTTAATGGATTACAACAAGACCTTTGCTGACGGCATCATGTTTCCCCTCACAGTTGAATTCAAACCAGCCACGTACCACAAATTAGTAATTCAACAAATAAAAAAATTCGGTGACCACAGCACTTCAAAAATATTGAATGACTTCCAAGAACCTGCATGTGTCTGTACAGCTGTAAACATGTTTATGGTATTGCAAACATTGTTATTTTTAAGCCTTGCCCACTGTCCAAACATTTTGCCAAAATCATTGCAAAAATATCTGTATGCACACTTTCCCTTTTAGACAAAACATAAAGTGGGCGCTCTCGAAGGTTACGTTAATTAGAAAAGGTACAAGTGAGACGCATGCGTAGGTATATGAAGCGTTCGGAGTCAAACTAGCCCAAAGTCCCAAAATTTTGAAAATGATTTTTTTAAAATAAACCAGTGTGGTCGTGACATATTGCCACTGAATTCCCGCGGGTCATAGTACAAACCTAAAGGCTAACATAGTACAAACCCGCCCTTAAATAAAGTCCACCACGTATTCGTTGCCAAAGCTCCCTCCGTCCGTCCGCGTTTATGCGCAGCCCTTGTTTATTATACAGATAGGCGCAAGCAACCAAGCTCTCTCTGAGCGAGAAAAACATAACGAGACAAGAGAAAAAAGGAGACAGAAGAGAAAGAGCTATACGACTGGGAGACAGTGTCGAGAAGAGCGAGACGGAAGAGTGATACAGAATAGTAAAGAGCGAGACAAGAGAAAAAGAGATACAAGTGAAAAAAATAGCGAGACGGAAGGGAAAAAATAGCGAGATATTCAGGAGGAAAAAACGGAGGCACGGAGGGATCCATTTGCAATGTCATGAAATTCGTTTTGCCCCGGGTTTGTAAGTTTGTATGACTAATATCTAATATAGCGAAATCCCGAATTCGTTTGCGAAAAATTGAAAATTTGCAACGTGGTGAGGCTATTCGTGATGAGTATATGTCCATGGAAAAACATTTGACCAATTTAGTAAGTTTTACAGGCGGCGCAGTTTTTTGCGCTGCCTGTATTTTTTCCAATGGACTTAGGCTGTTTTGGTTTCGAACCCCTCATATGCTTTTTATGAACGTAGTCTGTGTTTAGCTGATAGTTTGGTTTCACGTATTATGCACAACTACCTGAAGTTGTGAAGCCAGTCGTATTTTTTTAATCACAGTCGGTTAACTAATGAAGCCATACATGACTGAATGTGCGTTGGATTTAGTAAATATTAGTGCAATACCTGTTTGTGGATTGTCCTTTAAATTGCCGTCGGCACCCTGTACTCCTGTTGAGATCTTTTACTGCTAAATGTTGCTTACAGTAATCGTTGTAGTAAAATTTAACTCGAGAGAGAAAGCGGTGCAAAAGGCAAGAGGAGAGCGGCAAAATGAAAGAAAATTAATGTAGGAAGTGTATACTGTCCATATTGATAATATATTATCATTTGAGGGCGTGGACTTAAAAAGAAATTAAAATGGAGAGCCTAATTGATCACCTTCTGAAAAAATAATTTTCACAAAATACGGGGTTTTGTTGTTTAAAGCAGGTATTTTATTTTTGTTTTGTTTATGTCAGCAACTTTTTTTGGTATATTATTATACGGAGCACAAAGTACAATTTTTTTTTGTTTTTCCAATTTCCAGTTTGTTATTGTTTTGTTTTTAATTAACAAAATGCAAAACAAAATTACAAAATCGTAACAGACTTATAGCACTATTCACGGCTCAGTAAATCAGCGTGCATTTGAGCGGATTTGCTTATATGTAGGCGTGGGCAGGTGTATAAATACACGTATCATGCGTGTGTATGTAGTATACGTATAATATATACACGCCAGTGTATAAAGGGTGGTTTGTATTTACCCTCCCATAAAACAAAATGTTGGAAAACTTAAGTTCTAGAAGTTAAAAAACTGGAAAAAATATGTTTGCACAATTTCTAAATTAAATTTTCAGAAAACAATTAAAACATAATATTTCCAGAAAACACGAATGTTAATACCAGCTCAATTATTTTTTCCAGTTCTTTGTATTATTATTTGTAAAAGTACTAGCACAAAAATTTTACATGTCTGCACGGGCTCTGACATTTTTTTTTTTGCAACGGAGGCTAAATTGCCCTCAAATTAATTCTGGGATTCAGCCTCTCAGAAGTTTGTACTAATTTTTGCTGTTTTTGGGATCTGTGAATGCAAGACATTCAACCATTCAACTGTCATTTTTATTGAAGCAAAAATGTACCGCAAATTGTTTCATAAGTGTCACGTGTCACTATTAAATTTAACGGAATAACTAACTTTTACTTGTTTTATTGTGCCCTAGAAGGCAAAAATAAATAATATGGATGGATAATATTTAGCTTAAAAAAACTCGGATCGAAATAGATTTTCCCCACTAGATCTGCAATAAAATTTTGCACATAATTCATGTTTTTTCCATGTCATACGATACCACATTGGATCATAGGCCTATATGTTATGTTAATGTATGGCTAAAAGTTTTCTTGATCCAGTATTATGTACATGCACCCTGAAAGGAATTTTATTTGTCTGTATTCTTCGTTTTTTCCCCAAAAAGCTGTCTAATTGTCGCCTTTTGGTTATTAAGTTACGACAATAGTTCGTGGATGATTTTGCTGAATTGTGCCAAGCATACGTTTAATTAGTTTTCATTATTAAAGCTGTAGCAATTATTATCTTAATAAATTACAGTTTGTCAGTTTCATGGCGAGTATTTTTGTACTAATAATCAAAAATGGTATTGTATTATGTAATCATTAAAAAATTTCCAAAAAATAAAATTATGCTTCGCTGTTTGATTTTGTAACAGCATAATATAAAATAATTTTCACTATACTATTTAATTTATATACCTACTTAATTGCAACGTTGCGAGGATTCCTCTTCGCCAGACAATGATTCAACTCAAAGAGTTATCTATAATAATGCATATTATTCAATAATATTAATACCACAATTTTTCAGTTCTACATGTCTCATGATGGAAAACAACTTCAAAGCTTGGAATGGTTCGGGCAACTTTTTCTGTGCATGTGGCTTTGTCACCTATATATTACTTAAAATTAACGATTGATCTCTAGATTTCCCTGGCATACACCACTTTTTTGTGGTGTTTATAGCGAGTGTGAGTAGTCCTTAATCTGAGCTACTCATTTACTGTTCGGTGGACAGGTACTTTTGCCTCTAGCATTTACTAGAGACAGGTGAAAAACGGACCAGATCTCAGCTTACCTTTATTGGACTTTGGGATAAGTTTTTGATAATGTGTAAAATGTGGGAAGATGAAAAGTGAAGGAGAGCCACTAAATCCATCACAAATGGCTTCCAATGAGCAATTGTAGCAAGAAATCACCTTGCTCATGCAGTCGGAGACAAGCTGTCTCTGTTGTCTGTGGCCCAATTTTCGTATTACAATGGATAAATAGCCATCGGCGATGTTTTTTTGTAATCAGGAAACAACTACAATGTGGCATTAATATGCTGGAGGAGTATCCAGCTGCACAAAATCCTTGCTGTCCTGAAGATACTGAACGTGAGATCACTTTAGATTGAAATGATCAGGGGTGTAGAAGTAATTAGCATAATATTATTTAGAAGGTGGGTTTCGCAAACTTCTTGTTTGAGTCCTGGTTTATTACACAAAATAACTCATCCTCCATGTATCTTTCTGGTTTGACCTGCCGGGCAGTATATCATGCGCTTGCAAAAAGGTGGCTGTTGCTAGGCAAGATTTCTCCATGACTGCTTTTACTTTCAACCTCAGAGCTCTCGTGAAGGAATATTATATGCAATTGAATTTAAACCCCGTATATACAGACAAGAGAAATCATATTGCTTGAATTACGTAACTAGATGACACCGTGGAGTTCCTCGTCCTTTAGGGAAAAGAGAGACAGGAACAGAATGAGATTGTTGTATGAAATAAAAAGCAGAATCAGCAACTCAAGTCTGTGCAATCAGTATAGTTGTCTATAACATTTTTATTACCCGATATTTTTTTTTTAGCTAACGCATGTTGTTTACATTTTTTATATACTTGCGTACAACATTTTCGTGGCACTTCTACAATATGTTTTTGGCTTCATAGGTTTGAAGCTTTGGAGAGCTCAAAGCACTACTTTTTTTTTTAGAATTGCTCTGTGAATTAGTCTTCGACCATGTAAAAGCGCAATTAATACGAAAATAACGCACATGACTTAAGTGGTACATTTATTGTGTAAAATAAAATAAAAAGTTGCTTTTTGGCAAGTAAAAAAGATCAAAATTGATAACAATAAAAATGGTGATTACAATAATACTGCTTTTTTTTACTAATTGGGTTGAGATTTTTTTTCTTTCCACTAATGGAATTTATGGTAGCGGTAGCCTTTGTGAAAGTTGTGATGATATACACGGGTACAAATCCCATCTACGAGAACTTGCTTCGGACCACACTCAGTCTTCCTGTTGGGGGTGTCGATAATGTTCATTGCCGGAACTGGAAGGGCCACTCCCTCAGTTTGTGGTAGGGCACAAATTAGAACGACGAAAACGGTCACGATACACTTAGCATGAGCGGTGTTCCAGGAAAGCTTCATTTTTCTGTACAGAATTTGAAGGAATACAAATTATTACACCTGGAAAAAACCAACCCAGAGAAGAGAAACCATATACTAAAACCCCTTCAAAATTCTTTACTAACAATCACTCCTGGCTTTCGCATGATTACGTTAGAAATAATACGTAGTGGTTTGTTCTTCCAAAAGAATATGATATTGATTACAGTAAAAAAAAAAGGGGGGATGAGATCAGTAGATGGGGGGAAGTGCAATTGATAAATTCTGGGCATACCTTTTCTGTGAGTAAGAAACGTTTCCTCCAAAAACGAATGAGTGAATAAGGAGTCACTTGCTTTTTTTGGAATATTCGGGGATTCTTGCGACAAAAATGCGAATGCGATTTGAGACAGGAAGTTCTGATCTCGCTCCTTTCGAATGGAAGCAGGAGAAGAGGAGATTTTTCCCGAGGATGAAAGGAAAGAAGTGAAAGTGGAGAAAAATGAATGAATGAATGAGCGCGTGTGTGCCTTTCGGTAGCTGATCCGTCTAGATAATAGAGAGGACTATGAGAGGTGTCAGCCTGTACCTTGCTACCAACCGTCTGGCAGTCGAAAGCACTGTCAAGTCCGTAGTCATTGAAGTCGTCGAGTTCAATTCACAGCATTGCTCCGTATTTTCTTTACCACGAACCTATAGCGCCTGACTGTCTGCTCCTAATGTTTATACATGTATATTAATGTTCATTATATAATTTGTTCATTGTTGTAATTCCACCCTCTCTCTCTCTCTCTCTGTTTCTCTCCAGTACCACTCCAGCACATTCATGGTTTCCACAGTAAAGAAGATAGTACTTTATGTACCTCGTCACTTCGTAGACAAAAGCCAAGGGGCTGTGATTTTACGTGTACAACCAATGTACTCTCCGTAGTGTTACAATCACGTTGAGAGAATATGTATCCTAATCAGGAGCTCCTTAGTGGGAGTCTTGCACGCGAGTTGTTCGAATGGAAGTAGTGGATGTAGAAGTATTAGGGTGGTTTTAAAAATTTCCTTTTGTCAACCCACGCCACATGATTGTGAGCAAGAAGAATGACACGGTGGTTCTTTATATTTATATTTACTTTACTGGACATTCCCCATATATGCGGACAATCTCAACAACAGCTGTACCATACGAACACAGAGAGAAGGTCCAAAAATGTTTAGTATCTTTGTCCTTGAAACTGGAAGTGCCTAAGTCTTGTGTTTATGATCTTAAGCGGAATTTTCGGGTACCTCTTGTTTTCGATCATCTGTAGGGGGTAATTTGGGAATACCGTATTTTCTCTTTATTAATTACTTGCGTCATAAGTGAAAACAACCCATCGTAATTTTTTTTGTGAAACTGCATCCTCCTTTGCAATTGTATAAAGTTAGTGTGTTCCCACCACACCTTCCACATCAAATTGAGTGGGCATAAGTAAGTACATACATGAATACATACATAAATGTATGGATACTGGATACCTATAGCTTGTATACATAATAATATATGGACATTTTTTCACACAGTGACATGTTTCTAAACATATATAGGATGTTGGTCGTTAGCAAAAATTTTTTGGACTCGTTTCCAAAGCTTTCGGGGAACTGAGCGTCACTTCCCGCAGCAAATGCACATAAATGCACCCTACATAGTACAACTGAAGGGTAACAAAGGATATATGTATAAATATGTATGTTATATTACCCTTGGCACTGCAAAAATTATGGTTTCTAGGAAGCACTTGTGTACTTATGAAGTTTAAGGGCGAGACGAGGGGCTGCTGACGTTTGGGTTATAACATCTTTTCTCTAGAAGTTTTCAATGGAACTCAGTCAATGAATAAAAACAAACCCAAACTTTCATGTGAGTTACATAGATAATTCATTCATATTCCAGCTAAATCCATTCAGAGTCGAGGAAGTAATAATAATCCTATCGTTATCGTACCTCATACTTTTATTTCACTAGACGCCAGGATGAAACGATGATGATGGATTGACTGGCACTTTTTTTCTGAAGTGGTATGTAACATTGTAGGTAATCACTTAATTAATTGGGTGTTAGTCATTAATTCTCCTGAAATTTCCCACCTGGACTGGCCTTATGTATCGGAGATGCTTTATTGTACCAGGATTTGTAAATGCATAGTAATGGACAGGTGAAAATTCTTTTTTGTAGTGCCCTTAATGCAACTTTTGTCTATAGCTTAATTCGTACCCTAACTCTCCTACTTTGCTTGAAAGACGGAAATGTATGTATACGGGGGATCTTCGTTGGCCGTGCAGTGCAAGACCGGAATGACGTTAGCACTTGGTTTTGGACCAATGCTATAATTCAATAAGTTAAAGTATTCAGAAAAATGGGTTCCTTGTAACCCAACCAGGATTACAGGTTAAGCACCGTCCGACTTTCTGATGCACCACAGTCCTCATTTGCAAGGTCATGCTTTAAGCCGTACAGTATTGTTAGTACATTCAAATTGTTTGAAAGCTTTTTTATAAGCATATAAATTCCACAAAACATATGCACCATAATAATTTTTATATGGTTTGGCAGACCGAGATTGTTGACATTGTTACTTTTTTAAATGGTTTTTGCAAGCGCTAAAATAAATTTAAGAATTTCAAGTTGACTCTTGATTCACTCACACATATTTCTATCTTCGATGGCGAATGTTTTCATTTCACCAAACCTTCTTTATTATGCAATGTTGCAAGCAAATATCCTCGGTGAGTCAATACCTAAATACCTATACATTATTGTGATGATGAAATAATCGTCACTTAAAGTTGACAAACACAATAAAGCCATAGCTATAGTGGGGAAAATCTCAGTGAAACGTACAGGCACTGAGGAGCTCACTAACAAATGAAATTTTGTTATTAAATAGTACAGAGCAGACGTAGAAACAGATTAAAACTTTATCGCTCTTATAGTCAGGTATTGGATATAGGAAGATATTAGTGGACTGTCATTATTGTTTCTCGCCCAGAGTCCTGGTTGTAAAATGTTATCTATACTTTGTGTTGTTACTTTCCGGGGAATAGAATGTAGATTGAAACTTGAAACGAACGTTTTACAAACATACACGAATAACGAGTTTATTTGATAAAATAAAGCGTACAACAAATACGGTTTGGCGTTTGTCATCACAAGGGTAATTTCTTAAATACATTAAAAGCATGTCATTGGAAGTGCAATATATACATTTGTACGCTGGAATAAACACGTGTGCGACCGAATTAAAACTAAAACATCTTTAAATGCTGAATATAATTTGCGGGATCTGACCCGAAGCAAAGGATTCCGCGCCAAAGGGAATGGAGAAAGTAAAGCTGACACGAATACCCTCATTGCAATCAACGGATGCTTGTGGAATGCTCTTCGTTCCATAGTATGCGTCAATTTGATGAGATCCATAACCACCAACAAAAGTTGCTGATCCGGTGCTGAAAATGCTGCCACTAGCCATTTGGCCTCCAGTAAAAACACCCTCCCGAACAATCTATAAAGGCAAATACATGTGACAGTTTTAAAAAATTTCTTACTGCTCAGATCAACGGATGTGCTTCTGTTTTACTCATAAGCTTAAAACCATCAAAAATATCTAACCTTTAGCGTTACAATAAGACTATAGTCTTCGCCAGGTCTAACTTCCAAGGCTTTATCGAATAAAACTTGGAACGGCATCCGAAAATCGTAGTTTCTTGCACTACCTTCGGCATATTTATTCCCAATCAAAATCTGTTGTCGGTGCAACATCACATTTGCTCCAAACTTCAATCCAGAGACTGAACTCGTCACAGCATAAACACCCACACCGTGCATAAAAATACGTTGATCGCATTTAAATCTGCAAAATTTAATATATAAATGAATAACATTCATTAAAAGTATGCGTATATATAGCGTACGTTTTTGCTCCAAAGAATGAAATGATGTAGTATTTAGGTATATCATTCACTTACTTGATTGAAGAGCTGTAGATATTGTCACCCGTTGAAAATATGTGACCAAACTGCATGACTTTACTGAGTACTTCTGAGAAACGGTTAAGGTAGTGGAGTTTTGGCTTGAAAACACGTTTTACAACGGAGAACGGTGTTTCCGGTCGAAATTGCCTTCCGAACAAATTAATTGAAGATATAGTCTCTCTCGGCATATAGTGATGATAAACTGCACACAACTGACTGTTATAAGTATAGTATAGACATAGAGACTTACTTTTGCTCATTGCTGATGCATAAATTCATAAACACACTGATGATTTCTTCTTTTGAAAGAATATCTTTTGGCACAACTTCAATCGAAAATTCTTCCTGTGTCATGGATGGGAAACGTATTAAATGCAGTGCTCTTCCAAGAACTTGTCTCTGATTAGCAGATGTAACTTCTTTTTCCTGCCGTTTGCATTCTGCCTCACTCCAACTGTGTGAACAATTTAATTTATTACTCACGTGAGGATGCCGATTGCGTATTAAACACTTCAACAAAAGTTAAGACCAAGCGTACATAAGTACATATCTGCGAACACAATGCATGTTTAAGTACATAGACAGAACTGAAAGCAGAAATTACCTTAGAACCGCTTTGAACAACACACATTCACTAATGCGTAGGTTATCCCTTGCCAGTAAAGTACCCAAAGTTTCAAGATCAATATCCAGGAATTCTTCCGTCAAAATGACTTTGTCAATTTGCCTACGAAGACAAATCAGTAATACTCATCGTTCTCGATTGGACTTAATTATTAGGAAATCTAATAGTATTTTAATTTACTTGATACCTGTCAATGAATCTGAGGCAAACATCAGCAAGTTGTGGTTCATCAAAGACTATCGCTCTGTTGTATATTACAAACACATTTTCGGGACTCAATTTTGTAATGAGTAAATCCGTGCATTTGCTTGCCAAATGAGGTACAATAAATACTTTGGCGGGTTTCAGCATCAACAGGGCATCCACATCATCCATTCCAATGTCGAACTCGTCAGTGTACAAGTACTGGTTGTCAAGTATATAAAAAATATTAAGTGATTGGTGGGAACGAAGACCAACGTGCTTACGTTTAAAAAGCATACCTTCAAAAATTCTAGGAACACTTCCGGTTCAAGATCTGGAATTTTGATTCTCTTGTCAGTACTGGCCATGGGGCCATGGAACAAGTTTTCGAAGTAAGGTGATCCAGCAGAAAGAATTGTTTTATGTCCATGAATGTGTGTTTCCGTCGGTCCAACCATAAATGTCACATCACTGAGTCTCTCGCTGTTGACCAAATACGACAGTCTATCCTTAACCTGTGGCTTTCCCTCTTGCCAGCTCTGGTGATCATTATTACGCTTCAAAGGCTTCGGCTTTTCCACTTCTAGTAGATCCAACCTACAATGATCAAGACGGCAGGAGCTCTACACATTAGTATACAAAGGTCTCATTCGTTTTCAGTGTAATAATTTATTTACTACAAAACTACAACTTTCACCTGCGTTTTTTCCCCGTTTTGGAATCGTCTGTCGCTCCGACACTGTCATTGCTATTACTGCAGTTAGAATCTCCGGAATCCAAGCCCATATCCGAGAATAATTTCACTTTTCCAGTTTTCCCTAAACGAAACTGAAATTGATATACAATCAGACAATCAGTAATTGATACATCAGACAAAGTCGGACATGACGCAGTTAAATAAATGTACTTATGTGATTTGGCATTTATTCAAAGCCATAACTGGTATGCTTTAATTATATAATGAGGATTTACCGTTCTTAAGCTCAAATAGTTTGACGATCACTCCGATGCCGTCAATGTCATTGTCGTGAAATGTGATAAAATACCACAGAAGCAAACCTTAAAACTCCCGAAAAATCCTAGAGTTTTTAATAGACAGGTAGGCAAGATGAAGTGCATGACCGAAACTTCTCTGCGGTTTTTGCGTAGCACATCTCTCTACGGAGAGATAACAAGACGATTTTGTGTCAGTTATTTAAATAAATAATCACATTTTCCACAGGGGTCCTTCGAGAATTTAAAGAAAATACAAAAATAAGAATGCACCAAATAAATCGCACTTTACCAATCGCAGGAACATGTTTTTCTGTTTCTTGGATCACTGCCGATGAACATGTGTAACTATGTATATTCCATACAAATGATATACACATAAACAAAGTTTTCTTTTTGTGTTTCGTGCGTTTGTATATGTGTACACGCATATATATATATGTATATTATGTATACATGAACGGTACAGTTTCAAAGCGGTTCAAGTCCAACATTTTCCAAGTGACATTTTTTCATAAAATGTTTGCACATGTTTGTCGAAACATTATGCTTTTAGCTTTAGCCAAAAACCGATTATGCTTTTTATACTTTGAAAAATTATGCTTTTTTACGGACTCATTATGCTTTTTAAGTTTTACAAAACGTGCCAACTTTGCAGCTTTTACATTCTGGAATGGTAAAATTGTTGAGTCAGGAGAAGATTTCGTCCACGAAAATGTGTAGATTTCGTCCATGAAAACGAGAGAAAAGCCAAGCTATATAATATACTAGCAAATTCCACACATTCTTACCTTAAACATCCACAATGATTAAAATTAAAACCATGTCATTAGAAAAGTAAAATTTTAAATAGTTCCTCAAAATACCTGTTTCTAGTTTTCTAGGGTAAATAATTATTTTTATGCCCTTTGAAATTAATTATGCCTTTTGAAATTGGTTATGCCTTTAATCCTTTATTTATTTACAAACTCGTAATATTTAGGGCACCCTAAATGATGTATTCTCCATATATTAGTATCTATAGACATTCGGGGTCTAAAGTGACACTTTTACATATATGCTTGTGGTTGTCGCTATTACATTAGAATACAAGGCAATCCTTTTCCATCTCTTCCGGAAACTCCCCAAAACTTTGCGAAATGGGCTAAAACCGTTTTGAAACGGCCTACTTATGTAGCGTATGCGCATTTTATAGGTGTAGGTGGCGGTTGCATATTTTCGCGCATGCTGGAAATGGATTGCCCCGTGTAAAATTTTGGAGAAAAATTTGACCTGTACCAATTCATGGACCAGGGAGGAACTGGAGGACAGGCATGTTTTTTTTCTTCCGATCCGGAATCAGTACTCATCGCTCGGTCAAGTTCATGCATTAATTATTCTGGTTGCAATTATTTATTCCCGAAGAAGCTTCTTTACACGCTACGGCTTGCTTCTTCGCTGTGTTATTTACGTATAAAAACACAGAAAATGCACTCATTTGTGGTTCGAGTAAGTTAACAATTATTATAAATCATAATCACTTGTGGTGGGGTGCTAAGTGATTGTGACTTGACAAGAAACGCTTTGCTCTGAATGGTTATGAATATAAAGACAGTATTCATTATTTTTATTTTTATCCTTCCTCTCATTAGAAATTCATTCAGTCTACATTCATTTAATGGATGATGCGGTTTCTCACTAGCATTCTAATTCCGGGCAACATGTTGCGACAAAATAAAAGGACATACAAAAAACTTCGTGCGAACAACATTGTGTGAGAAAACCCCGCTGGGTTTGTTACTAGCGGTACAACTGTCACGTCACATATTGACTGGGCAAAAAGTATCAAGTATTTACTTTTACAAGCAAATAACTCGGTTGTAGAGGAAAACATCTTCTAACGCTTAGATCGTTTCAAGGATATTCCTGGAGAGTGATGACTGCCAGGTGGCATTTGGGTGGACGACAGTATTGCACTTTGTTGTGTCTGAAATAATGCTGAAGAAAACAAATTTCTGAAGTTACAAGAATATTGAAGAAATGAGGCTATACTGATTTCGAGTTTACACGTACCATGAGACGGATAGTAAAACGTGTCCGCCGTTTTATTATGACCACTCATTGGATGGTGCTGAAGGTTGCGGATGGGCGTAGATGTTATTCCTGGTGGTGTTGTTTTCCCCTGAGGATTCTGGGACATGATCAAAGCCCCAATTTTTGGAGGTTCTACCATTTCTGAAAACAAATTAATGTTTTCACATTTGGAATACAATGAAACAGTGTAGAAATAAAGCATAATGGATTAGGCATACTGTGTGGGAATAAAACATTGACATCGGCAAAACGGTTCTCATCCTTATTATTTAAAACTTTCGCCAATGCAGCTGACTGCTTGGGTCCAGTAGATAAATTCAAATCTGTTACATCTCCTAATAGATAACGCTGCAGGTTGCGGTGCTGCTCGATTACACGAACCACGTCTTCATGTAAAATCTGAACTTTGGCAGCCAAGGCAATAATAGAATTTCTGGTAACATTGCAAGCGTCTAAAAGTTCTGCAAAAAAAGCCAAAATTTCAACATGTAAAGTCGTAATTAGTGTCAGTGAATATATGTACATATAGGTATAATTGGATAGAAGCACAGATAAGTAAATAAATGCCAAACACCCACTACAGTCGTTTCACCTTTGGAAGTAAAGCTGGGCTGAGCCGACAAGACGTACGATAGACTACTTTCAGCCTTTTCAATTTCCCTAAGATACACATGCATTCTTTCCCTGTAATTATCCACGAGACGGAAAAAGTATTGAATAGGTGATGTATGGTCCCCTTGAGAGCTTAAGGGAGTTTCTCTTGTTTGATTAGCCATTTCAGCGTTAGCAATTCCCTGTTTCAAAGATACAATTTTAATTGACACCAATAAGTAACTGATGTGTGTATCAGCGCTCTGCTATTCAGTCTGCAGTTGCAATCTTCACACAAGAAATATATTTACCATTACCTGATGAACCAAAGTTCGAATAGCTTCACAGTTGCTGGCTTGCTTTTGGATTAAATTGGCAATAACTGTCACTTGACCTCTTACTTCTTCAATCTCTTCAGATACTTTAGTTATTAACGAATCGTTGCTTGATCGATTTAATTCGGTAAACTTCAACTTTTCTACTTTTATCTGGTTTCTAGACAAATGACATAATCTCCCCTTAAAAACAATATTTGATAAATATGCAAGATTTAAAAAAAATGATTTACATGTTTGTGGCTTACTTTAATTCCTCCACGAGAATCAGCATTTCTTGAGGTAACGGCAGTTCCTGTAAAGCTCGATTTTCTGTTTTTCCATCACTGCTTCCACCACCAAACGCGAAAGAATTTTCAGCGCCAGTTGACGCGTATTTAGGTACACCTCCAAGGCCTGTAGACGGAGTGGTGGTGGCAGCTGTTGGGGCCACAGAGGTTCCAAACCCACTAAAACCTCCAAACGATAATCCTCCTGCAGTTGTAGTCGCTGCAGGTAGTTTCGCACCAAAAGAAAATCCGGCTGATGATGCAGCAGGAGCAGTACCAAACAAACCTCCTCCACTTGGAGCCGATGTATTTGTGGATCCGAATGAAAAACCTCCTAGAGCACTAGTTGTGGCTGTCGCTAATGGTGTTCCGAAGGAAAATCCCGACGCCGCAGACGTAGTTGGGGCTGTCGTGGTCGCCGTAGTTCCTAGCTTAGTTCCAAATGAAAAAGGAGCCACAGTTGCGGTTGTGGTTGAGGTGGCTGGTGTACCAAATAATCCTGTTGTGGACGCTGAGCTGGTTGGTGCTCCAAATGAAAAACCAGTTCCAGAAGCTGTTGTCGTTGTACCGCCCAGGGATAATCCAGTATTAGCTTGAGGCGGCACTCCAAAGGTTAACCCCGTTCCAGGTGCCGCATTGGTAGTTGCAGCCCCAAATGTTAAACCTGCAGTTGGAGCAGATACTGCAGTAGATCCGAATGTTAATCCTGTGCTCGGAGCAGCCGATGTACCAAAACCCAGTCCTGTGTTAGTTGAAGCTGGTGTTCCATAAGTCAATCCACCCGTAGCAGCACCCGTATTGCCAGCAAAAGAAAAGGCAGATACAGCTTGCGGAGCAGCGGTCGTTGGAGCACCGAAACTAAAACCAGCAGTTCCTGTATTGGCGGTGGAAGTGGCGGTGGGTTGATTTGATCCGAAGTTAAACATCCCTCCAGCTGCTTGAGGGGCAGCAGCACCAAATGCAGGGGCTGCGGTTTGAGCTCCAAATGCAGGAGCCGCGGTTTGAGCTCCAAATGCCGGCGCTGCAGTTTGAGCTCCAAATGCAGGCGCTGCGGTTTGAGCTCCAAATGCAGGGGCTGCGGTTGGGGCTCCAAATAGAGACCCTGCAGGCTGTGCGCTGGTTCCAGAACCTGCAAAGGAAAACGCTGGTGCTGAAGCTGGAGCTCCTTGTTG
This sequence comes from Disparrhopalites patrizii, assembly GCA_034698585.1. Taxonomy (NCBI): domain Eukaryota; kingdom Metazoa; phylum Arthropoda; class Collembola; order Symphypleona; family Sminthuridae; genus Disparrhopalites; species Disparrhopalites patrizii. Next base: position 1,538 of record JAQGBT010001636.1, on the reverse strand, counting down.
AGTAGCTCCAGGTTGCTGTGGCTGTTGACCAAACGAAAAGCCACTTCCAAAAGCTGAACCCGCACCTGAGCCAAAGTTTGTAGCAGGTTGTTGAGGGTTTGACCCGAAGTTAAATAGTCCTCCAGGCTGTGCCATTTTATCTATAACAGCAACGTCGTTCAATGTAGTTCTGAAGTTCAAAACTATGTTAATATTGTAACAAAAAGTACAGTTATTTAATTGTATACCTATTGTAGTATCTCAAAAATCCAAGTTATTCCCAGCAGTCTTAGTAATTTCCATTAACGAAAAAATGGGCTCGCCTTGTATTGGTACGAAGAAAAATCGGAAAATGAACGAACTATTAGCACCAAGTATTGATTTTTATAAAACCCAAGACTTTTACCGTAAGGAACTCTCAATTTCTTCAGTTGAACAAAATTTTCAATTTATAGAGGAAAATGAATTTTTACAAAGGCACTTTATGCATACAGCAACGTCAAACAACAATTTAGTTTCGTTCAAAATAAATTAAATGTCTGCCCAGAATAGTAAATGGTAATGGTTTAAGATTTAACCCAACACATTACTTTCGCGCCACAATTTCTCAGGGATAGTACCTCTCAAACTCGAAAAAAATATCTTATTGTTCACTCTTATTAATTTCCTGACCTTCTTTTATCAAATCGTATAAAAATAAATATTTACACTGTTCCACCACTATTTCTGTATCACTTGATTGTTGGGCTTTAGTCAAATTCCAAATTGGGTTGAGACGAGAGCTTAAAAGTGTCCATGCACGTTCTGGAGAATGTGCCTGGATTGCAATGATGTGAAACCTGCTTGGAGCCGTTGTCGAAAAAAGTATACCTTTGTGCTTTGGCTCTCTCGCTATATGCTCTGCATCTGCATCATATAATGGATGTCTTTAACGAGCTTTTGAGCTTCTGCTATCAACATAACAATAGATTAAAAATGACTGAGACCTATAGTTTTCCTTGGCAGGCGGGAGTTTTTAATTTGAAAAAGTGCCGCAATATGTATATGAATATGACCATATGAAGACATATATCGTAAATAAAGGCCCGCACTATTTCCTTTACATGTGAATATGTGCGTGCAAGGAACACAGGCGATTGCATAGGAATTTTACCAAAAATTCCTAATCCACTTCGCATACTTTTAAGCTACTTTAAGAGAAGTTATCAGTAATCCACACTTTTTATTCCAAAAAACAGTATACGATTCGTTCATAATTGATTTAAAAGTAGGAGTTATAATAGTAATTAGCCAATTTTTTGTTCCACGAAGTCATTGGAACAGATTCATTTTGCAGAAACAAAATAACAACACGCATAAAGTCTGATTAATTTGGGGAGATGTTATGTTTTCCGTTTAGTCACTGTTATTAGTAAATCAAACATACGTGTTTGTACAATAATTAATCGGTTGCCAGCACGGGCTAAAATAATAAAAGTATCCAGCAGGATCAGTTGATAATCGACTTTAAAACAAGGAAGCAGGATCAGTTGATAATCGACTTTAAAACAAGGAAGCAG
>JAQGBT010001635.1:0-30095 GCA_034698585.1 Disparrhopalites patrizii | reverse complement strand
AAATTCCTATTCCGAAGGGTACCCTACAGCATTAGACCCCCTTCGATACGTAAATCCCCCCTGTATAACCCTCCTCTAATTATTAAATTTTTTTAGTATGATCTTGTACTTTAAACTCACCCGAATGCAAAGGAGGGCACTGTTAATTAAGACCATGAGAGCAATGAATCGTTTAAACCAAATATTTTGAGTGATGTCGTACGCAAAAGCCCGGACGTGATGCCCATCTGGCCTTGGAGGTAAATGTAGAGGCTGGGCAATCTTCAGTCGTTTCTTTAAATCACACCAACGGCGCTGATCCACAGTCAAGAGAGCCGTCCCTTTATTTTCTGAATAATTGGCAATGACAACACCGACAAATAATGTCAATCCTATCATACATCCAAGGAAGACAAAGACATGGATGTACAGGGCATGAATGGGCTGTAAAGATTTCCCCAGGACATCTCGGATATCCAACCACCCTTTGAAGCTCAACGTTTCAAAGAGAGCCAACATCGCATTTCCAATATTGTCAAAATCGAATCTCCTGGGATTTGACCTAAACGGTAAATAAATCCGCTCAAATACAGCTATCTCGCACATGTAGCAATACCGGAAATGTTTAACTTGTTGTTATTGTAGCGAAATATATATATTTTTTTAAATTACCAAACACGAGGAACCATTAGCGAAGGGTATGTCTCATGATCACCAGGCTCAACTCTCATTTTGGTGACAAAAATCCGGCGCTTGAACATCCCCACACATTCTTCCCGGGTCGTGACATTGGGATCATTGCATCGGGATAGACGTCCACCAAACATCTGGACTCCGTAGGATGCAAAGACGAACATGAGGACGATGAGCAAAATGGATACCAAGAGGATCTCCTTGAAGCCCCGACATAATTCCGAAACTACCTTCCTCATATGGGGGACCAAATTATAAATCCGGAGGGGTCGAAGACATCGTAAAACCATCACTGCCTGCGCCCCAGATCCTGGTGGTACTTCATCCGGTAGCCACGCCACGAAAACCAAACTCACCTATTTTCAGTGGATAAATTAATTAATTTAAAATTAACAAATATCATGGGAGTACGACATTACAAAAATAATCATTCTTAGATTGTTGTAAAAAATTTGTTGTTCAAATGAACGTACAACGTAGATAAATAGATCCAAAATCCCGGCGGAGTCTTTGAGGAGTGCATTGGGTGTGAATACAAGTCCATCGGCCAGGATTTTTAAACTCAACTCCAAACTCATTAAGACGACAAAGCCGTATTCGGCCACTTGTAGAAAAGGTTGTTCCATCACTCGGTACGACGGACTTTCGAATCCCATGGAAATGCAGGACAATGTCGTGACGAAGATCATCATCCAGTCCAAGTACGTCACCAGGCCCAAGAGATTGCTGCAAGGACAAAATATGTGTACACATGTATTTAATGGAATTAAATATACGAGTAGGTATTATTAGGTATACAAATAGGTACACATACAATATTATTTCTTAACTGGCTTTTCAAACTAATTGAATGGCTCTTCAGAACAGCCGTTTTAATTCAGTGGACCAATCTAACTTAAAATGCCAGAATGAATGTATGTACCTACATGGATAAATTTCCACATGTATATACGTGTATCAACGAAATGGCGCAAACAGGAAATTCTTGAACTTATGAATGGCGTTTGGTTTGTATCGTATAAACATATGTAATATATACAAAAAGTTATAATTATACAAAAAAGACTTCTTTAAACACTAAATGTGAGTCAAGTTAACATCTAAACTAATTTAATGTATTTAAACATGAGAGGTTAGTGTGTTCGTAGGCGCTACCATTTTCGGAATTGCCAACATGTACACGATTGATTATCAACTGCACAAAGTCGTAATGACCTAAAAAATTTATGTTTGAACTTATGAATGACGTACGTTTTGTACTGTATTAAAATTAGTAATACACATTCAATGCATTTAAACATGAGATTTTAATGCATTCGATGGCGCTAAAAATTTTGAAATTGCCGGAATGTAAACTCAATTTTTGATTTGATTCTGTACATAACCGAAACGACCTAAAAAATAAATTCCTCAACCTGTGAATGGCGTATTGTACTGTATAAAAATATGTAATACACAAAATACAAATAAGATACATTAAAACACTATTTTGAAAGTTAATATCTGAACGAATTTAATTTAATGCATTTAAACATGAGAGTTTAATGTGCAAAAATGAGAGTTTCGATGGCGCAAATATTTTTGAAATTACCAGAATGTACGGGGTGGCAAGAAACGATAAATACCCCCCTAATGTTTATGAAGCGGGTATGCTACAGAGTAGTACAAGTAGGTTGCTTATGTAGAATGTTATTGCGGATTAAGAAAAAAAATACATCTCGATCCAGTCAACATTAGCTAAATAATGGCGGTTTCTTCAAAAACAGTTTAAAATTCCAAATTTTCCTCAAAATTGATTTTTTGATTTTGACTTCAGGGATAAAAACTTGATGTTCCCACAACCTTCCAAACCAGAATAAAACTGTTTTCTAAGCAAACCTTTATTGTGGATATGCGAAAAAAATCCCTATTCAGATCGAACGAGAATTGGCCAAGTTATGGCCATTGTCCTGCGCCGTTCGAAAATGAGAACTTTTGTTAAAATTAATAATTTTCATTAAACCATAAGAAATTGCAATCAAAAGTCGTGTTTAAACTTATTAATGTGTTACAAATAAAAAAAATCAATTTATGGGAGCTTCTTAAATGATAAATTTACCAAAAAAAATTTATGAAATTTCTGCCTATGAGTGCGCCATATTGCGGCAACGTGTCGTATGAAAGTTTTGGAGGTGTTTGCTAAAATTCATAATTTTTTTAATTTTTTCAAAGCAAAAACCATTCAAAAATGCTTTTACCGAACTCACCAGAACTTTGTCTCTGGAAATAGTTTCAATAAATGTATTTTGTCCCCTGGAGGCAGAATCAAACATCGATTTAATCAAAACTTCTCATTTTTGAACTTGGCGCGGGAAAATGTCCATAACTTGGTCAATTCTTATTCGAACTGAATAGGGATTTTTTTCGCATATCCACAATAAAATTCTGCTTAGACCACACTCTTATTCCATTTTGCATGGTTGTAGGAACAAAGTTTTTGTCCCTGAAGGCAAAATCAAGTTTGAGGAAAATTTGGAATTTTAAACTTTTTTTGAAAAAACCGCCATAACTTAACTAATGTTGGCTGGATCGAGATGAAATGTTTTTCCTAGACCCGCAATAAAATTCTACATAAGAAACCTACTTGTACTACCCTGTAGCATACCCGATTCATAAATATTAGGGGGTGTATAATGCCGCCCTGTATATGTATATTCACACACTATGCATCAAATCTGAATACATAATGGAAATAACTTAAAAAGTAAATGTTAAACATTTGGACGGCGTACGTTTTGTACTGTAAATGTAATATACAGGTAATAAATAACAATTCTTTAATTATATACAAAGAAGATTTTTTTAAATACCTACTATAATTTGTCTAAACTAATTTAAACATGAGAATTTGCGTTCGACAACATAGTAATTATGCAGACAGTATTTCTGAAATCGCCATTTCGTAATGTTAATGGCTACACTAGTTTAGTTCAATGGTAAAGTTCATGCGTTCCATGGCGCTAAAATGTCAGCAATTGCTTAAAAAGGCAGTTATCTGCTATTTAGGATCTAAATATGCTCGGAAGAATCTAAAAAATAAACTGTAAAACTGTCAACGGCGCTAAAATCTTACGCAAAATCTAAAAGGAAAGAGACCATAAACACTGAATGCAGACGGTGACGACTGGCCTAAAGATTTCGCAATGAATGGTATTTTATTGGGACACAACCATTAGCAAGTGACTTTTTCCTCAAGGCTGTAATGGTATTTTATGAACAGTAAAAAAAATTCACACTTACTGCAATCGTTTGTACTTCAACTTCCTCTCTTGCCCGGTAATTGGATCTCGCAGCTTGGGATCATATCTTGCGGAAACGACTAGCTGGCACACCCGTCGGAATTTGCTTTCTCTTGGCACGGAAAATAACGGCGTATCGAAAAGAGGATGATTTTCCCGTAAATCCTCCTCCCGCTGATTTCTAAAGGGCAACAAAATTGAATTAAACCAAAATTGTAAACTTTCAAAAAAAAAAAGTCAACTTTTTATTTTCTAATTTTAAAATCAAAACATTTGTATTTTAAACTACTATGCATACCTTCGCATTTCTGCCTGCTGTTTCTTTGCTTGTAGAAGTTTAATATCAATATCGTGTGGACTCCGCAGCATCCGGCTGAGAGCTCCAGGATGGCCATTTTCCAGGAAATGCTCGTACGTCTGCTTCATTTTAAGAGAGCCGGAACGAATGCTTCTTCGCATGGATTTCCTCTGGTCGAACCGATGCTTGTAATTAATGGTTCCTTGAGGGCCCAACCCCGGTTTCGTAGGGACTGGAATGGGTCCAGAGTCTCCAAGGACCATTCTTTGGTTATTGGAATCCGATACCAAAGCCGTTACAAAATACCTACACAAGTAATTAAAAAAATTATGTTTTCAAAACAATTATTAAAACATGTTTTGTGGTCGTTCTAAAATAAAATAGAATTCTGGTCATTCTAAAAATAGAAGATTATAGCGTTAATTCATAGAATAATTGTGATTAGATTTTAGATTTTTTTTTTTTGTGAAATTACTTTTTCAACAATTTATTCATGCTCCGAAGCCTCAGGGTTGGCGTGAGTAACTTGAGAATCTTCTGCTTTCTGTACAGAAGCGGGTCATCTTCACACCAGTTCAACTTGTGATTCCCCAAAATAACCGGGTTAATATTGTCTTCATCCTCCACTTCCGAGACAAACTGCCTCATGAAGGATTCACGGACTTTGGGTAAGATAAAGTCGGAGGGTAATTTATTGAGCCTGGCCATTCGTGGACTGTCCGGGAACCTTTCGAAGATTCTCAGCCTCCATGGAAGTGTTTCTATGTGTATAGAAGAACACAATTTTTAACTACCGAAACTGTACGAAAAGCCATTAAAAAAAGTAAACATTGTTTACTTACTATATGTAAGCATTATGTACAACAATTGCAATCTAATCCTCCTAACCTTTAATTTCAGCGGATTGTTCACGAAATTTGAGCTGCTTCAGCTTCTTAATGTCCTCATCTAATTGCAAGTTATCCAAGATGACGGCAACGAAAAGACTTAGCACAATGAGGGTCACAAACAAATGGTAAAGGATGAAATATACGGCAACAATGGGGGCCAACGTATCCGACGTCCGCACCATTGTCTCATCCATGACTTCTACCCAAGCTTCTTGCGTCAGGATTTGGAACATACCTTTTGTTTCCAAAAGCAATTAATACATCAATTTTACCACAAATTCAAAAGAAGACAAATTACATCAAAATAATACTAATGTTCTCCTTACTCATAAATGCTTCGGGGAAAGTTTCAAATTTTGTGAACTCTAAATAACAAAATAGTTGCATGGAGATGCTGGATGTGATAATGAGCAAGCACATGGTGAAGATCACCAAGGATCCCAGCTTCTTCCCCGGACCAAAGATTTTGTGAACAAAGTCTTCCAACATTGGTGAGGCCTTTATAAGTCTTACCACTCGTAGGACCTAAAAATTATCGTGAAAAAGCGTCATTATAATTTCTTAAAAATCCCCCAAAAAAATCTGGGTTAACAATTGAGAAATTGGGAGAGAAAAATTACTTGAAAATACGTAAATCCAGTAAGGTAGAAAGACGGTATTAAATGAATCGTCGTCCCAATGGCCAGAATCAGTTCAAACTTATGTATTGATTGTCGAATGTAGCCCGTCAAGCCCAAACACCAAATTTTGAAGAGGGCTTCCACACAAAAAAATATGGTGAAGCCCACCTCAATATGATAATATTTGTCCGTGATGGCATCCCTATGCTCATTGTAATCATCTACGGAAAAGTGCATTGTGGCCGTTACTATTGCATTCGCAATTATTGCAGCCATCCCCAATAATCTGCAAGAGAAAAAAATCCGTCAAATTAGATCTGATTTGGTACGAATGAGAAATGAGAAATCCGGTAAAATTTGTGGGAGAAAAACCTGCAAGCGGCGGATTGGAGAATGATTTGGAAGAGCCAAGGGGCAAGGCCGCGTTGTTTATCCCCATCGATTTGGACGATCTTCCAGCCGGAGTCATTGCCGGTGATCACTTTGGTGGCATTATCATCCGTTAACCGCCCACTCCCTCGGGTGCCCCACATTTGTTGGAACTGAACTCGGATTTCGTTGAACGTCTCCGTGATGACGGCAATGAAAACGTTCTTCACCAGCCAAGCAAGGAAGAAGATCATGGTGACGAAGTACAGTGGCGCCCTCCAGCCCGGCAAAGAGTCCACCGCCCGATGCATCACGTACACCCAACCTTCTTGGGACGCCGCTTGGTACACCGTAAATATACTGGTGGCTGGAATTTCCCAAAAATGTATTTTTTTTTACCATTTTAAATCTACAGAGTATTTGCATGAGGGGAGTGGTTTAATTCATTAATTAAATGTTCATTCACTAATTTAATTCTCTAACTTAATTTGTCCCATTTTCATTCATTTATTAAATTGAAATTTGTCCAATTTTAATTCACTAATTTAATTTAGTGCATAGTTCATTTAACGAATTTTGTCTAATTTTCCTTCATTCATTTAATTTTAATTCACTAATTTAATTGTAAAAATTCATTGATTGAATTTTGTCCCACTTGAATTCATTACTTGAATCTTAATTCACTAACTGAATTTGTTCCATTTAAATTCAGTCAATAATTGAATTTTTATTCACTAATTGAATTTTTTGCAGGTTTAATTCATTAATTCATTGATTTAATTTTAATTCATTCATTGAATTTTGTCCAATTTTAGTTCATTAATTCAATTTTGTCCAATTTTAATTCATTAATTGAATTTGTTCCATTTTGACTCATTAATTAAATAAATTTTGTTCACAAATTGAATTAATACTTCACTTAATTTTTTTTTCAATTTTAATGCTTTACTTAAATTTGAATTCACGAATTGAATTTTAAATCATTAATAGAATTTTAATTCACTAGTTAAATTTGTCCCAGTTTAATTCGTTATATGAATTTTCATTCATAATTTACTAGTTAAATTTGTCCAATTTTATTTCATTCATTAATTGAATTTGTACTAATTGAATCTGACTCTTGAATCTCACTAATTGAAAGTCTAATTTTAATTCACTAATTGCATTTGTCCAATTTTAGTTCACAAATTTTGTCACATTGCTATTAAAATCCACAGCACAAGAAAAGAGCATTTACCAAACTCATCAAACCCCGCGAATCCTTGATTGTACTTGGAAATTCTCAACCGGATGCATTCCATCCCGTCCGGACATTGATATCCAGATTCTTTATCAGTTGAGCAATAAGTATCAGGAATAGCAAGGCTGTTGATTGTTATGTGGCTACAAAAATGTATAAAAATAATTTTCGAACATGGACAAAGGTTAGAACATGGACAGATGATATTTGTTGGATTTTATAGGAAAATATAGGTAAATGGTAATTTGGTACAGGTAAATAAAAGTTACCTATCATTAGTTCCCGTTACAACACAATGATTCCTCAACTCCCCAAAGAACTGAACACCGAGTAGGCCGTAGAGACTCATGAAGAAGAGGAAGAAGAGGGTGACATTATAAATTTGTTGCGAAGATCGTTTGAAAATTTGATTTATCCTGGATTTGGGCATGGAGAATTTGAGGAATACTCGAATGAAACGGATCATTATCAACGGTCTTGGGGCACGAAGAATCGTGAGGTATGAGTACCTGGATATGGAGAGTAATTTAAAAATTATTTTGTAATCATGATACAACAACAAGTATCAAAACCTATGGACATTCCACGTAGAAAACAAATACGAACCCTGGTGTTAAATTTGCCATTTCAAACATTTGGAGGATAATGGACACCCAGAGGAAGAAGACCATGCTGGAGTCAAAGCGACACCATCTATCACGAAAGTAGGCATTCGGACCCCGGATGATGCCCCGATGATGCATTTTGGCAATCATTTCCGCCGTAAATAAAAAGGTGACCACGAGGTCAGCGCCAAATGTCCCATATTGAAGGAACTTGTGACGCTCAAATGTTCTGGGCGTATTCAGGCACACTGACACCAAGGATACTAGAGCACTCAATCTCAGGAACCTCCGAATCCACGTCTTTATCACGAACCAGACATAAAATCGACAAAATTAACGAAATGTCATTGTACAAGCCTTTTATAAATAGTACATAACATTCTTTATACTCATTATTCATCCAAAAAAATGGGTGAAAACTCATTCCAGTGCAAAAAATGTCATAATAGGTAATAAAGATCCAAAAAAAAAAGGAATAAACCAAATTAGGAGAGAAAATTGGATTTGAAAAAATGTCAAATGTTTATCTTCACAATTTCTCTTACCCATTCAATGTCCGAGGTCTCATTGAGGGTCTCATCTGGACCATAGTCCGCCAAGATTGGCTCTGGCCTCAAACTCTGCTTCCGACCTAACATGATGAGTTAGGTCGAGGGAATTCCCTTAAACCTATCCTATTAGTAATATTTTCAAAAAATGCATTTCGAATAATTACACAAAACAAAAACAAACCAAAAAATATATAGGATTTTTATTTTTTGGGGTAAAAAGTAGTTCACACTTCCTTTTGAACACCCGGCGGGGTGTGGTGTAGTTTTTGCTCTGGGAAAAAAAAGCAACTTGTTCCATATATTTTGGGTGAAAGGAGAAAGATGGGAAAACATGACTGCGACGTCTCATTCCCTATAATTTCTGCCTCTCCTCTCTATCTATATAGTCAACTCTCTGCATCTTCCTTCCTTCAGCAACTTTTTTTTTGCTCCCGAAAAATCCCGGGTAATATCCGAAGACTATATGGGCATTTCTCTTCTAAACGGATCCAAAACCCAGGCTTGCTCAGCGCACATCTTTCCCTCTTTTACTATACTCTTTCCCGCTCTGTCAATGTAAACATTCGCACATATAGAATGAGACGAAGAGTTTGGGAGGAATCCACACTTATTATCAGTGATTCCTAAAGGTGACAGTGCTTCCTAAAGGTGACATCACTTCCTAAAGGCGGTAGTGCGTACTCAAATGACAAAATTACACGTTATTCCCCCATAAAAACAAATAATTTGATTTGAACCACAAAATGTTCCATGTTACCCTTTGGCTTATGAACCAAAAGTCTGTATTGTTATATCAATGCATGATTTATGTTCTGACGTCCGAGGTCAATGTCATGTAATCAAACTGTCATATTTGAGGAGTTCTCACCTTCCGTAAGGAGCCTCGACACGTGTGGGTTATGATGTAAATTCGTGAATTCCACGCGTGTCATTTTAAGTCATTTTAGATCATTCATTTCTCATGACATCATCAATGCTGGTGGCAAGGATATGGATTTTTTTTTTTTGGTTCCAAAATTCGTACACTATTCCACTTCCAGCATTTTTCAAATCATTTAATGTGTGGCATTATAAACGTATAAATACTTGCTATATATGAGCGTCCATGTAGCTGGAAAGTGGATTTAGAACTGAAAGGTGTTCATTAAGCAAGCCTTTTTCCATGTGTTTTAATTGGAGTCAACGGCATTGTCCATACCAGCCACTACCACCAATATTCCTCTCCAGGACGCCTGTTAATTACCTTTAATGACCAACCACCGCCACCGGATGGATGTATTAAAAACAAATGCGACAATTGCACTGAAATTTTTAAAGTGTCCCAATGTGCAAAGGGCAAATGACCCTTGAGTTGAACACTTTTTTTTACTGATAAAAGCGATGTTCTAGACCCCCGATGACCTTCATAATGAATGCCAAAAATGAAACTGTGAGTTAAAAGGGAGTTTGGTAACTTAACTTATTTTATTTAAAATTTTGAAGACTTTCCAAAAGTCTGTCTTCTTCATGGATCGAAAAATCGAAAGGATTTTTTTAAGCGCCTACACGCGATAAAATTCGAAAACAATCATCATGCGTGGCCAACAGGCGTCTTTAATTAGTAATTAAAAATGGAGGTCCCTTGACGTGATAAAAGGATTCCTTATCATGTCCAGTTATCCGTTTTCCTTCCGTAAAAACGACCTTCTGTTGCATCTGGAGAATCTGGAATTTCCAGCTCCTTTTGCTCTGAACACTTCCGAGTTCACCTGTGGCAAAAGTATGGCTTCTTAAGTGCCTCTACACCCATTTTTTTGTGTTCATCTGATAAAATTTTAATTTAATGTAAAATTATACAAATTGGTTATTCATCAGTTTAATTTAAAATTACACATATTGGCTATTCCTCAACTTAGTTTAAAACTACGCATACTGGCTATTCGTCAATTTAGTTTAAAATTACACACATTGACTATTCGCCCTTATAATTTAAAATTACTCATTTTGGCTATGTGTGAGTATAATTTAAAATTACACACATTGGCTATTCGTGACATTCATGAGTATCATCTAAAATTAAACATATTAGTTATTCGTCAAGTTAAGCCAAAATCGTAGGAAGGGACGATTTATCGTCTGGAGGATCAGGAGAAAGCACAATTATTCGTTTTTTTTTGGGGTGAAAAGCAATTTCCCCCGGGAAAAAAATGTCATTAATTTTTCTTATTGATCCCAACTATTCCCACATGTGATTTAGTCTACGTTTTTGTCCCGTTTTAATGAGATTTATATGATTCCCTGGTTCATTTGAGTGGTTTTTTTCGTACATATGATTGCATGTGTCTGAGAGAGGAATTATTACGAGGAACTTGCGCATTTTCGAGGTATTTTTCTCTCTCTCGTTCTCTCTGATAATATTCCCTGCTCCAGACTTTCCAGAGTGAGAGAGTGTCCAGAGCATTATAAGGACATATAAATCGGCGGTTCCATCACGTGCATAATAGTACTTGAAAGGCCCTTATGTATTACACACTTTTTCTTTTGGAACTGAATTTTGTATATCCAATATTTTTTTTTTTGTAACACTGGAAAAAAAACAGGGTTTTTATATAGGAAAAGAAACATATTTCTCTCAATGTTGTATACACACAAAACATTAATAGTACTTACTTACATCCGAATTCTTTATTGAATAAACATTGGTTCAAATCCACCCACCTCTTCAGTGCTTTTTCCTGGGGAAAACACGTACCTTTTTTTTTGGTGTTTTGGTATTTGACCAAAAAGGGTGAAAACAAAGTGAAAACAACAAAAATAACTAAATCCAACTGTTTTCTTTTTTCTTTTTGGGTTTCCTCTGTGATTGAATTACAATTAAAACCCACAATTTTCTTCACGATTTAGCCCTTTCCAGCCCATGTACATAATACGTGAATTTGTATTAATGTAATATATAAGGCTATACGTTGATACATTGATAATTTTGAAAAGAACCCGGAAAATCCCTGTGACAAATAAAAGTGTGGTGTATATTAAATACGATTAATATAGTAGCAAAGTTTTCCCAGTGAAATTAATGATTATTCTTGAGATAATACGGAAGGTATAATCGATTTTTGCTTTTGACGTTTTTTTGTATGAGTTTGAAACTTTTGAAAATAGTTTGAAAGATTCATATAGGCATAGTATTCATATGGAAAAGTGGAACTGTTGGTTTTTTTTAAAAGGAATTATTATTTTTTACTATCTGTGGAAGTAGGCGTTTTGGAGTGACATTTGAAGTATATATATTGATGGGATTGGACGTAATTATCACGTTTAGAAGCCCAACAACATTTTCAGTATGTTAATCAATGATTTGACTACGATGTAAATGATGTTGGAGGCAAAGTATTTAAATATGCTTGTCTATTTTGAGGCTTTTGATACAATCTAATTAACATTGAGTGGAGGATGAAATAAGTTTTATGGGTTTGGTGTGTGTGTACAGAAAAACGTCGGTATTTTCCACGATTCATCATTTATTTTCTCAGTGTTTTTATGTATAGTTTATTTTTGAAGGTATATACATGTGTTTTCAATTCCATGAACTGACTTTTGGTACCAAAAATTTTGTTGGTCGTGGATAACTCATGTGGATTCCTTATTTATCAATTGCTAACACAAAGTTTTTAGGGAGTATTCCATAAGTACTTACAAAAAAAAAATACAGTGGATGAGTCATAATTTTGGGTGAAACGTGCATTAAGAGTAAAGGAATATATCGAGAGACAGACGAGTCAGTTGTAAACATTTTGAACCAGGTGGGATCTTGTTAATTTTTTCCCCGGTGGATTTTGCATTTTTTTTTTCGAAGTTGATCCAATCCCGGTATCATTATATCGGTTGTTATTTTGTGAGCAGGGACGTAATCTATAGATTGTGCATTTCCGCAACAAAGGCTTGGTTTGTTGGTTTTTATTTGGAAACCACTTTTTTAGTGCAGAAGACAGTTTTTTTAAGGTACAGTTTTGTAAACCTTCCTTTTTAATGGTTTTTATTTTTAGGATCAGGTGAAGTGTAATTGGTTATTGGATTATTGGATCATCTATGGGAATCGTGGTCCCACATAAACATCTACTGTTTTTGTAGATTTGTTTAAAGTATTCCCAGCGTATACTGACATTCACTATTTACATTGGGACTGCATAATAACTAATTACATATGCCACAGCCCAATAAAAGACAGTGCTTAAAGGAGGTGGATTCTTTTGAGCTTTGAGAGGAAAATTTTTGTAACTGTAATCAGTTTTTTTGTTCGCTGGAGTGCCCGGACTCCAAACATTGAAGTTACCGAGATTCTTCTGACATATTCGGATTATTTAAGGATCAAGGACTACATATATATGTGTGCATAGATTTATTGGAGTTCCGACGCAATTGAACCATTTTTGGTGCAATACTGTCAATACTGTGACATTGAGATATACGACATTTTCTTTACTTGTGAGGATTGGCGTGAGATTACTGGATTATAATAGTTGTTTTTTTCTGTGATTTTTACAAACTCGTATAGAATAATTAGTTCATTAACAAACTAAAGACATGGCAGCTGAAATTAAACCTGGAGTGAAATTCTCAACCACAAAAAAGCCCGCCCTGGTGGGGAAGGTTGAAGGGTTTACCGATGATCTTAATGATGCTTGCCTCATTCCAGGGGAGGATGGTGTTATTACTGCTGGTGATGACAAGTAAGATATAGTTTGGATTTTTGCTGATATTTTACTTCTATACGTTTTACTTGTTTTGATTGGTATCTCATTTGTGGAGACTTGATTATATGTATATTAACCGGTGTCATTGAATTGTTGTTTACAGAACCGTTCAAGTGTGGTTAAAACGAGACTCGGGTCAATACTGGCCCAGTATTTGTCAGTACGTTCCATCTCAAGCCACTTGCATTTTTGTATCCTTCACGAGTCCGGAATCTAGAACCGTCTTTATAGGATTGGATAATGGAACTGTTATGGAGTTTAACTTGGCACCTGACTGTAATAAGTTGGACCACAAAAAAGACTATTTGTCACATATATCAAGGGTCACGGGGATTCACTTCGAGAAGGGACGGGTGTTGAGCGTGTCAAGGGATAAAACTTTTCAGTGGGCTGATGCCAGATCTGGGAACGTTGTAGCTACACATACCTTTATAGCCTGGTGTACGGCACTACAGTAAGCTATTTACACGTATTGAATGTCAATTTAAATTAATTGTATTTTGCTTGATTGTTGAGAGGTATAAGAAGTAATAGGATTTTATTAGATTGCGAATAAGTTTTGATTAATCATTTCATCATCATTCATAAGTACTTTTACATTTGTCGTGTTTATGAGGTGACTAATTCTTTTGCTTCTTGTTTCAATAACTAATCAGGTATGACACCCTCACCGAACATGCCTTCGTCGGAGACTACTCGGGCCAAATCACAATGCTAAAATTAACAGGAACAAATTCTTTGCAATGTGTCACCACCTTTAAAGGCCATTCCGGTTCCGTTAGATCTTTGTTGTGGGAGCCCACAAACTCCCTACTATTTTCTGGTTCCTTTGATCAAAATGTTTGTGTGTGGGATATTGGTGGGAAAAAAGGAACTGTTTACGAACTTCAAGGTCACAAGTAAGTTCCTGCTTATTTTATGGTTAGGGAGCATTATATGTAGAGTTGCCTAAGATTTGGGCATATTTATATTGAATTAACACTAAAAGTCACTCTTGGTTGGAAGCCACATCGATATTTAGTATGGGGTGGCATGTAAATGCGATGGGGGGAAAATTGTTTGTGATTACCTTGGGTATTATACGTATGTATGTATATACCTATGCAGTATTTATCCGCAGTTATGGCGTCAAAAGAAACCATGTATGTATATAGTTCGTTGTGCTGCATTATCCTTGGAATTTTAATGGTTTTCTTAATTTACAGAGGCAAGGTCACTGGACTAGAATACCTAACCAAAACAAATCAGCTAATATCGGGAGGAGAAGATGCCATTCTTGTTGCCTGGAACATGAAAATTCAACGGCTAGAGGTATGGTGAAATTCCCGAAATTTGTGTACTCATTAGTTTTACTCCAAAGAATCACAGTTGTCAATAGCTTGTAGAGGTATTCTGTTGCATCAAACATTTTGGAAACCCAAATTCCAAACGAACCATGTTTTCGTAAATCTAATTATTTGTGTTCTGTGTGCTGTCAAAGGAAAGTATACAAATAATGTATACAAGTATACAAATAATAAAGTATACAAATAGCAACGGCGGACTCGCCAAGTCTGTAGTCTGTATTTGCTCTGCTAGACGGAAATTGAACAGAAAATAAACAGATATATGTATAGTTGTATAATTCAAACAAATAAATTGTCTGGGAGCAATGAAATATACGGGAAAATGAGAAAAAAATCAACCCTTTCCTTACTCTCATTTTTTAGACTCCAGAGTGGAAAGAGTCTGACATTTGTGAAGCATGTAGGAAGCCCTTCTTTTGGAATCTACGCGCTATGATGGAATCGAAAACGATAGGTCAGAGGCAACATCATTGTCGGGCGTGTGGAAAAGCCGTGTGTGACAAATGTTCCAGTCGTCGGTCCCCCCTTCCCAAAATGGGTTTCGAATTTGAAGTCAGGCTATGTGATCTTTGCTTCGCTCAAGTTACTGATGCCGAGTAATTCATTTAAATTTATCTTGTTTTTATTATTAACACTTTAATACGAGAATGCGATAGCAGATCCTATCCAATCCATCAGTGTATTGAATGCGTGCATGCAATGTAATGTCAATTTTTTCATGGCTATATTTTCAGTCGCGTCTCCCTTGCGTCTTTCCATGAAGCCAAGCATTCAGTAGTTACGCTCCACCTGGATGAAAGTCGTTCCTTGCTTGTGACTGTCGGAACTGACAGACTTATTAAAATTTGGGACATCTCCGCGCTTAACCAAGTTTAGAACTACCAGGCAGTGCTGAAATATAAAAAAATATATTGAGAAGATTTATTATTATTAATTATTATTAGCCTAATTATTGAAATACATCTCGGTAAGTCAATATGGGAAATCTTAATGAGTTTCTCGGATTGTTATGTAAAAATAGAAGATTTATTACTATTATGTCTGAATTATACACTCGAAATCCAAAAACAAATATCTATACAGCGTATGTAAAGGTAAAGACAATTGTTCCAAAGCTTGGAGCGAGATAATTTTTTGTGCCTAAAACAATACGCAAAACTAACCCACTTACATAAAATGACGTATAAATTCACGTACTTTATACAATTATAATTGTATTATTATATAAATCACATTTCAAACAAAAAAAACACGAAAGCCTCTGAATTTACACAAAAACAATGCTACATATGCTGCTATTATTTAGCTTCTATCAGACAATCATTTTTGCGAATTGTAGCCAAGATTAACGACGCAAAAGTGTAAACTTAAAATGACACGAGAGCGAGAAATGGTTTCACAAAATCTGAGTAACAATAATAACTGAAGATGTGTTTAAATTTAAATAAATCTACCATTTCTTCTTATTCACTGTTATTTGAGAGAAAAACTATTTGGTATTTCAAAATGATGTTTGTAAAAAAAAAAAGAGAGAGAATACCATTAATGGTACCGGTAATGAATAGTAATTATTATTATTGTTGAATAGTATATAGGCTTGCAACGTATACATACATTTATACACAATTTATCCAGCAAGAAAAAAAAAACAGCGATGTGCAACGTAGGAAGACATTTAAAAACCATTCAAATTATTATTATTATTCCTATATAAAAAAGATAATAATATACTAATAATTTTTGTCTCTTGAAAAACACCTTCAACCGTTTGTCACATTGGAAGATGATCTATGTGAATCTTGATCTATACTCTTCCATAATTATTTATTTATTTATACCACAAGCCATGTCATTAAATTAGTGTGTGCCATCGTCATCATCGACATTCACGCATTCACTTGATGATGTGTGAATAGGAGATTCACTAATATTATGTATATGTATACAACCCCGAGTCGTCTCTCTCTCCCTTCCTCAATCCTCTATAAAACTCTTGCCCACTTTATTCCCTCCCGGTCACTTCCCACCCTCTATTCTCCCGGTTCTCTCTCCTTTGTTGATACCCTTTGTCCCTCTCGTTCCCATGTCACCGGAGGTCTCTCTCATTGGCCCTGGATCTCTTTATTTTTACAGTTTCCCCTCTCCAGATCTTTTATCTCACACCCTCAACCCTTTCATTTCCCCAATGTCCCCCCTTGTCTTCCCATCTGCCCTCGCTCTAGTTTCCCATTTCTCATACCGCTTCCTCTCCCTTTCTCTCTTCCTGTCTTTAATGCGAATCACCGTTTTTCCCTCCATCGTACCTCTTTCACTCTCTCGCTTCCTCTCCCTCCCTTTTTTTCCCCTTGCCTCCTGTCACACGCGCTCTCTCTCTCTCTCTCTCCCCATCGTTTGTTGTGTCAAAGTGATGGATAATTATTAGACACTCTGGTCCCTGACGTCACTTCAAGAATAAAAGGCACACAAACAGGGGTGACGTCACGCACTCACCTGTTCACTATTCCACAAACCCCCTTGTGTCTGTTGTTGTTCACCTGTTAAACAACTTACCTTCTCTCTCTCTCTCTCTCTCTCTCTCTCTCTTCCTCCCTCTCTCTCTCTCTCTCTTCCTCCCTCTCTCTCTCTCCACAATCATCCCTCTGTAATTTTTCTATACTACCAGAGAATGGGTAGTAGAGTCCAAAGTTGTATAGTGTATAGAAGATGTTTTACAGGTAATACATGCGGGATGAGTGAGGGATAGAGAGAGAGAGAGAGAGAGAAGGGGAGAGAATACCGCAACAATGCACTGTATGCTCTTTACCTGGGCTAATACACACCTTCATTCTTACCTTTCCCTCGACTACATACAACTGTTGCGAGTTGATAGTAGAGTGTAGCCTAACCCTTGAAAAAACCACCACCAGCAACTTCAAAATACTCCACCACTGCTCACTCATACTACATATGTTCTTTGAGTATATATATATATGTGTGTATATACCAGAGTTATAACTCCATTCTTTCCCTCCCTTGATTATATACAGTGCATGTGTGCAGGTAAAAGGTTGAATTTTATTTAAGTAAAGTAACGAATCAAAAGAAGGAAAAAGAGAGGAATAGAAAGAGAGAGATGTATAAGAGAGAGGGAGAGAGAAAAAAATTCATCATGGCACTTGTATTACTTTAAGCAGAATCATACATACGGAGACACACATTCTCTCACCGTCATCATCATCATCACCATCATCATCACCCTTTTCTTCGTCTTCATGTGTATGTGTTTTTGTGTCCTTTTGGTCATCGTGAAGGGAAGCTTTTTGATGTCTATAGTTTTTGTTTCTGTCTCTGAACTATATATTTTTATAAAATATTGACTAAATATTGTTGACTCTTGGATAACCAGAGAATAGTTATCATTTGGTGGTGAAACAAAAGGGTGGAAAAAGAAAAAAAAAGTCGGTGAATGTGTGTTGTTTTTTTTGCATTGTGAAATGTGAGACATTGGAGAAAAATGTGACCGAGAGGGGAGAAGCACAGTTATTTGTCATATATACTTTTTTTTTTTTTGGTAGGGGAATAATACGGAAATTAAAGTATAAACATATCGAGAGAGGTTAAAAAACTGTGGAAATATTTAATCAGCCCTGAAAAAAATAAACATTCCTTTCTATTAGAGAAGAAAGACAAATGTCTATTCCCTAATAAAAGCTGTGAACTCCGGGATTTTACTGAGAACATTTGAGTCAGTAAAATTTACATGGAAGCTCTTTTGAAAGAGTTGCAAAAAAAAAAAAAAAAAAAAGAAATAAAACGTCATGAAAGGAGCACTTAATACTACCAGTGATACTCACGGAGGATGGGAAGGAGAAAAGAAAACATAAGTTTGTCATTTAAATTAAAATATTTTTACATATGAAAAACTTAAAACCTTCTTTGTGGTGCTAAAAATAAATCTCTCCTTTTTTTTACTATACACATTCACACGGTGTAATCCTAACTACTGTACCAAAAGCAAATGTGTAGTTAGTCGTAGAAACTACTTGTTACTTCCAAAGGGATCAAAATATATCGTTTCCATGTGGAGGAAGGGGTAAAAAGAGGGAGAAGGAGAGGGAGAGAGAGAGAGATAGAGAAAAAAAGGAGACGATCTAACAACATAAATCTATCTAATATAAACACAAGTGTATGAAACCTTTTCCCTGGGACTTTTGATGGAAAAGAGAGAATGTTGGGAATATAATAAGATAGGAATATAATGGGATAAAAAAAATATATATATAATTCTGCGGAATAATACTAACCATAAAAAGTGTGTATAGGCCAGAGCCGCCTCATTACATGGCAATTATTAGGATATTAGTGAGATTCACACTACTACCAGAAGAACAAAAATAAAAAAAGTTATTGTTTTGCCATACAAAGGGTCGCACCTAAGAGAAAGAACGACAGAGAGAGAGAAAACATTTTATTATTCCATATTATTTCCTCTCCTCCTCCATACATAATCATTACAGGGAGAATCTAACAAGTGTGTGTCGGGATAGGAGAAAGAGAGAAAGGGAGAGAGGCACATAGAACATAAAAATACATTTGTTGTCTCCTGAGGATTTGTGAGCGTGTGTATTAAAAGATAGTATTTAAAAAAAAAGATACAGAAGAAAAGAACCTATTACTACTAGGAGATATGTCTCTTTTCCTGCAGGAGTGCGAGAATAAAAGTCTTTTAAAAATCCAAACAACCATAAAGGAATATCATTATTAAAAGTTGTACTCATAAAAGCAATCTAACTGGATGGAACTGACTAACTCTGGAAAATTGTAAATTGAAATTTATTCCGTTCCGTGCTCCCTGCTCTCCTATTTTACAACCATTATTACTATTACTGCTACTGAAAAACACGAGGCAACCGAAGGAGAGAGAGAGAGAGAGACGACAGACAGAAAAATAGACAGGAGGATACTATTGTATTATTTAGTGACTGTGGCTTTTTTCTCTATTATTATTCTACTATTCTCTGTCAATCGCTCCGCATGTACGCAATCAATCCCGA
This sequence comes from Disparrhopalites patrizii, assembly GCA_034698585.1. Lineage (NCBI taxonomy): Eukaryota > Metazoa > Arthropoda > Collembola > Symphypleona > Sminthuridae > Disparrhopalites > Disparrhopalites patrizii. Next base: position 10,460 of record JAQGBT010001635.1, on the reverse strand, counting down.
TTTTATTTCATTGTTCTCCCAATCTCTACATTTTTCCCGTTTGCCCCCTCATGGCATTGTCAGTGTCGGAGGAGTGACAAGTGACAGGGACGTGGGTATTCATTTTTATCTTGGGGTGATACCGAAAAAATAATATAAAATAAATTACCCCATTATTTGTGTGCCACCGTGAGGGATTTTTTTTTTTCTGTGGGAATAATTACGGGAAAATATTGGCAGTGTACTCCCCCATCGGACGAGATTATACCGTTGTCACCCAACAAATTTCTTCTTTCAACAAAGGAGCCAAGGAAGGTAAGGACATTAGAATATTTTACTATTCATTTCGTCTCGACTCTGTACTTGTACGAAGAATACCAAGTGCTTTTTGCGGGACTACCATTACTATATAGGCTTTGTAATTGACTCTAATTCATTGTTTCAATAGTCAGAAAAAGTCAATAATGGGAAGGTAATAACTATACACATTTTCTCTCATGGGTATAAAAACCCTTGTAAAAGTACGAGTTATATCCATTTTTCCCAACGGCACTTTCAACCAGCCTTTTTGGCAGTGCCCAAGCCCAATTTTTTTCCGGTAGACTCCACGTCGTAACAATGACATCAATTTTTTAGGAGAATTTTACCGGAGAAAAGTCCCAATTCTTTTTTTTTTTTTTACTTCTTATTCCCCATGTCCATTTGGACACCAATGGCGTCTTTGTAGTCTTCGCGATATTTTTGCGTGACGAATTTTTTTTTTTTATGTATGCATTCGAAATACTGTCCTTTTTCCTCGGTTGGGGATTAGACTGAAAAACGTTGGACGCATTCAAAAAGAAGTGGTGGGGTTCCTTATACATTTATTATTACTGGGGAATAAGGGCATGGCAAAACATGGGATTTGAAGGCAAGGAGGTACAAGTTTATTGTTAAAAATTTAAGAGGGAGAATAATAAAAAAAAAAAAAACTAGACTTTCTCAAAAAATGTTCAAGGCTACTGTAACAGGAATCTTCTTCAAATCTTGTTCAAGTCATGTGATTCACTTGGTTTGTCACGCAGTTTGAGTCTTTTGAGGAAGCAAATATAATACTAGAATTTGCACGGTTTCCAATTGCTAACAGGGAGTCAAAAAGATTTGATTACATTATAGTATATAGTACGGAGAGGAAAAAAAAAAGCAAGTCATGTATGGGGATCTAATTCTCCGGCTATAGGAAATATGTATATGGAGTAATATTAAAATTAAATACTAAATGCGGTTCGACCGTGTTCCTAGTCTGTAAATATATTCGTACAAAAAAAAAAAAAGGACTAACTAAATTCAATTCTCAACATTTGTATAACACCTTCCTCATTCTTTTTAGTCGTCGTTCATTCCCCATTAGTTAGACATTTCTACCTTATATTATCTCTCTATTATATATTATATTATCTCTATATGGTCTCCGTCTGTCACGGTCAGACGGAGACCATATATTTCCCCTACTGAAAAAAATATATGGAGTAACCTTGCTTATTTTATTACTTATTACTCGGAAAAAAAAAGAAAAGTGAAGACATGAAGAGATAAGAGGGATTCGTGGGAACGAGTAAAGGAGGTGAATTCCGGAGAAAAATGTCTCCAAAATAGGGTCATTAGCTCAATCTTAAATACATTTAAATATATAGGAATAGTACCAGAAATGACTTGGACTCTGACCTCCGGGTATTTTTTTTTTATTATCGGGGAGGGACGACAAAAATTTCATCATCACCCTAATATCTACTGCCAAATTGACATTCCATTGCCTATTATACCAACCTAACAATAACCTACCATATACCAACATTTTCCTTATTGGTCCATGTCACAAAATATATATTACATTTATGTAGCCGTTATTTACTTGGCTGGTAGGTAAAATGAATTTTTTATGTGTGGGTTACAAATTTTTTTTTGCCCAGCTTACGAAAATAGGGAAAATGCGATTGGGATTTTTGTTCCCCATTCAATATAAATGTTCCTGTAGAAGTGTGGTCATTGTGGTAATACAAATTAAATATTATGATATTTATCATTTTCCTCAAGCACAAGGGGGCAAGTCGCAATTTGGGTACACGTGCAAATTTGTACGGCATTTAAAATATGTATATTATTATATATATTTATATACATACGTATACTGAGAATTGAGAATTATTAGTCCCCCGACTCAAGTTACACAGTGGCACATTATTCATGAGAGTCAAGTAACAATAAATGTTTTTGAGTGGAAAAAAACTTGGTTTGTTAGTTACGTTATTTTTTTTTTTCATCCTTGATTGTAATGGAGGAATGAAATAAATACCATTTGCCGACTGAGTGAGAATGAGCGTACATATGTATCTATATATATATACACATACCCCTTTGGGATCTCAAAGGACACTATATATACCTAATGTAAATATATTTTCCAAAACCATTTTTCACTTGTCCTTCTCCCTCTCATGAGCTTAAAACCTTTAAATGCCGGTTATTACTCGTTAATGGCAATTGGAGAGTGTATTATATTGTGTAGTAATCAATATTATACAATTTTGTCTTCAAACGCTAGTCTCCCTCCCTCCCTTTCTTTCTTGAGTTTTATTTTTTGTTTGCCGGTTTTTGTTTGTTCTCTTCTTGTATTATGTTTAAATCAGTGTAATTACAATTTGCTAATTAATCCTCCGTCAGCGAGAATTCTCCTAAAAAAAAAACATTGTGTGTGAGTGCAAACTTCATGTGAGAAGGGAGAAGCTCTGGGGGGAATTTTTTATTTGTCGTTCTTGAGCCTATAATTTTTTTGCACATATGGATTAGAAGGAATGTACCTATGCAAGTAAGAATTTCCGCTGAAGGAACATGGGTTTTTTTATTTTGTCACAACTTCCTTTCCAATAATGACAGTTGCTAAAATAAATTTAGTAATAATAAGTGAAATCACAAGCTTTGAAGACACTATATAGATATGAAGAACGCTTTTGCTTGTGGTATAGACAAAGTTCCATCATCCTCATTGTGGTCTGCCTTTAGTAGGTTTAGTCATATATATTTTGGAGGAGTGTCTGACTACCCAAGCCTGTTAATCCTGACTGTGTATTATAGAAGAAGAATAGTTAATTCACACGTGAACATACTCATTTTGTTTTACCATCTTCAGTTAGTTGTTTGCGTGATTTGTTTTATATACATAAATACAAAGCTTCCTAAGTGCATAAAAAGAGTGTAAATAAATTAGTAATAATCTGGCTGTTGTCTGTATTAATTTTTTTTCCCCTTTGTTTTTTTTTCTTTTCCTTTGCTGACGACACAGGTCTAAAGAGGACTCGTTGTGAGAAGCAAAGGAGGAAAGAGAGAAGAATTAAAAGGAATTACGACTGAGCAATTCACCGTAAACGTTGACTCGAAAAACAATTTTCATCACAAGTGCGCCAAGGGGAAAAGTTATTTTGTTTTGTTTGTCCTTTTGCTATGTAAAGCAGAAATAAGGATTTTTTGACTTCATTCGTGATGATGGAGATGCAAAGTAATAATTCTTCCTCCCCCTACCGCCATTCCAATTCCCCGTGCCCACAACACCATCACCGACATCTGCAAAGCCCGGGAGAGAGGGGACTCCTCCTGGGACTTGTAAGAAGGATTCTCAAGAGGGACTCCGTGGACATCACCCAAAAGGATCTGACACTCAAAGTTATCTACCTGGGAAATGTAGTAACCACTTGGGCCAAGACCGAAGGATGTCTGGAAAGACCCGCCTCCGCCCTATGGAGAAATCATAGTAATGGGCGTGGGTCCATTAAAATGACCGTCAGTGTCACTCCCTCCGGTTTAAAGGCTCAGACGGCCGAACATGGCCTCACCGAATACTGGGCAAACCGACTCACCTGGACGGGAGTACCGACGGATTACCCCAAACTTTTCTGCTGGATATACAGGTACAACACGAATCACAATTTTTTATTATTTTCTAGTATTTAATGAAAATTTTTAAAGACATTTTTTTTGTTAGTTAAATGCATTTTTTTAGGTCAAGACATTTTTTGTTAGTTAAAGGCAGTTTTTTAATTCAAGACATTTCTAAAGATCTTTTTTAGTTTTAATTTAAACATTTTTCAATTTTATTAATTGGGCGAGAAAAACTAACAGACTTTTCAAGACTTCTGTAACGTCCGCTATATTAGATAGCAGGAATTCTAGAAATTTGGGAAATCGGAAATCTGTGAGTTTTTCAACCCACCCATTGTTAAAGATGTTTAGTCATGCGTAAAGAATTGTTTTTAGCTGAAGACATTTTTGAAGAAATGTTTGTAGTAAAATGACGAATTAACACTTTCTCTCCTTCCTACTAATTGCAATGGAGCAGAAATAATTTATTCAATTCCTTAAAAGTAAATCTATGCTTAAGCATATCATATTTAATATTTTTTATTATCCAAAATATTTTGCAAAAAAAGCCATCTTTGCACTTGTGAGAGTGACTGAAAATAAGCTGGATGGTTTTAATTACTCCAAATGAGCCAAAAAGGATATTACACAGCATTTAATCCGTTGCCAAATATTATTGTTCTTTCGCTTTTTTAATTGCCATTCAATTTAAGTTTTATTTCAGATATTATAGCACATTCCTCCCCTCCATTATAGCACATTCTTCGTGAAAAAAATAACCTTTTTTTTAGAAGGAATCTGCATGCGTTGCATATTCATATTTCCATATGTGATTTTAATGAAGCATATTTTTATGTTGTCCTTACTGCAGCACTTTGCAATTAAATATCTAATTATGGTTGTGTTTTGTTCTTTTTTTTTTCTATCTCTAAAATCTTTGGATAGGCATGAGGGTCGGAAGCTGAAACAGGAATTAAGATGTCATGCAGTATTATGTCCAACTCACGAACGAGCTGTAAGTCTTGCCACGTCGTTGAAGAATCGTCTGGCGGAAGCCCTCTTTGATTTCCGTCGGGAGAAATTATTGAGGCAGAATGCAAGACTTTCCCTTGTCCAGAGCTTATATCCCTCCAATTATTGTGGCCATCTCCATTCACAGAATTACAAACCCCCGCCAGAGAAAGCAAGGTATGTACATACATATGTATAATGCATAAAAATGCAGTTTCTATTAGTTGTATAATTTCCCCATAATATGATATTTAGAGCAATGTAAAGTACCAAGTCTACATTTTGTACATAATTTCCTTTTCCCCAGAAAAACACTTGAGAAACTCAATGATTAACATGTACATGAACTTACGTCAAAAGGACGTCAATTGCATGCATGCATATGAACCACCCAAAAAAAAAAACGTTGCTAATTATAATTTGTAATTTTTTACTTTGTATATCGATGGTGAAGTGCAAAATTTGATCATCTCCATGCGGCCTTAGATACATACATAAAATGATCAAAGCCACAATTTACTTTTTGGTTCAACGCTTTAAACAGGCACTACAAAAATACATCCACAATTTCCAAATTTTTGGTTGAACGCTTTATGCAAGCACAACAAAAATAAATCCACAATTTCCAAATTTTTGGCTTAACGCTTTATGCAGACACAACAAAAATTTTGTTTCCTAATATATGAGAGAAATAAATAAGATTTTTTTTCAGAATTTGAAAACAATTTATTTTTCGTTTATTTCTGTGTGAAATAAAAATTATTCGACACGTTTTCAGTTGAATCACCAGTGGAATTGAATCAAGCTGCTGATTCACTGAGTTTTAATTGAATTTAACTTAGAAATTACCGGAAATTATCCATGTTTTCTATAATGAATAAATTTTGCTTAAGATTGGACACATTTAAACAAATCATTATCCGAATACGCCGTTAAATTTAAATTGCTGAATTTGTGAAGATGTTTACTTTGGGTTATTAAGGTCGCGTGGAGATGATCAAATGTACTTCACCCTCGCTCTTTGTGTTTTAAAAAATATTAATAATTTGTCTTGCATCACTATAGATCTGCTCCAAAACTCACTTCAATAGAGGAAGCATCAATAGAAGAAAATGATGAATCTCACTCTCCCATGCCGGTGGATAGCTCGGAGGAGTCGGGCATTCCGGAGGAAGAGCCCAGTTGTTCCACCCTCAACCTTCCAAGCCTCAATTGTTACTCCAAAGTAATGCTTCACCTCCTGGAATTACCCGAGATGAGCAGTAGTGAGAATGGACCGGAATACCCGGGAAGTAGTAATTCTGACCCCGTCAATGATTCCTCCGACTCCGATTCTCATGATGAGTTTGTGAGTCAGCAGGAGATGACGGATGACAATATCAGTGATGAGAGCGGCTACTCCGAGGAAACTGTCGACCCTATCTTAAGTGGCAATAACAATAATGATAATCCCAGTAAACAGATTCCCCAGCTACAACAACAGCCCCCGCCACAGCCACAGCAACAATCAAAGCAAACTGTCAATCAACAACCCCTGGTACTTTATGACAATCTCTCATTTCAAATTTAGGTACATTTAATTTTTTTTTAAATAACGATTTTTTTTTCTAATGTTTAAACAAAACAAACTGAAAAAAAAATCAATTTTCACATGATACGAACGTCGATATTTACCATGTGTATTTCAAAGCAATCCAAATGCAAAAAATAAGTAGCAAATGACATACAAAACTAAGATGTTGTCATCCTCCTACAATCGCTCCCTTTCCCCTCGATATATTGTTCTATTTATCAATGTGACTACATTATAGTGTGCGTATTTCCCTTTTTACGCAAATATAAATAAAAAAAATGTAGGGAAAACAAATACAACACACATTACACAGCATCACACATACTACATGTATCCCGTGATAGAGGGAATAACCCGAAGAATGTCGCCCAAAAAAATAGCGTATATTACCTAAGAAGAATGCAATGCGTAATAAGTAGGAGTACTTTTGTAATTAATACAAATCAGACTATATATTAGAGAAAGAAAAAATGCAAAACATGTGTACATACATAGTAGAGAGTAAAACATACTATTATTATTATTATTATCATAAACTACATTTTATGATATACAATCCTGTAATTTAAAGAATTCAGACTTGTCAAATAAATGTAATTAAAACGACTGTTTTTAATTTTTTACAAAATCACCCCATAATCTTTTTCAGTTTTCCAAAAAAGCCAAAAAAGTGTATGAATTTTTTTTTTGTCTCTCTCCCTTTCATCCATTCCAAGTGCATTTCATGTATGCAAAATAATTCCCCTTGCATGTGAAACGTCATACATCCTTTGAATAACCAGAGGACTCACTGCATCTCACATTTCATAGTTGGAAATGCACGTCAGAAAAGCCTACGCATGTCTTTCCTTCGTAATAGGGCGAGGGTAAAGGAACTATATATTTTTTTTATATTTATATAAAAATTATAATTGCATGCAAAAAAGACACATATTACAAGTGCATGCATGCATATACAGTGAGAAAATTCTTTGGAAATAAAAATAAAAAAAAACACCCAAGAAGGACTACTGAATCTCCTTCAAATGAAAAGTAAAGTAACTTACTTGACGAGTTTTATGTCAATCATTAGTTCACATGCCATTGATCTCATTTTTCAATGAAGATATATATATATTTCTGTTGATTCAAGGCAACATAATCAAAATTGACTCCTTCTCTTTTGTCGTGAGACCACAGACATTTTTTAATAGTTCTATACGAGAATTGGTACGATATGAGAAGGTATAAATAATAAAAATGTACATCCATTTTTTTCTGTTTTCTTTTCTTCTCTTTATTTTTCCTCCTTTGATTTATGTCAGCCCCTGCTACAGTTTTTTTTTGTCTACCCTTTCGTCTGTTTAATTTGAGTAGCAATTATTATTACAAAATATCAAGAACTTTTTTCTCGACGAAGGAGCCCCCACAACACGCACACAATGCCTCACGGAGTACCAGTCGTCATTAAGTCTATTGGGGTATAGAGTGCTGATAGCGAGTAAAAATTTAAATATGCAGATACATATCATCCATATTAAATATGTATATGCAGATTACATTATCCACGTACTGATAGTAAAGTTACAGGTTGGAAGGAGGTACGAGAAAGAAAGTTGAAAATCAAACAATTTACGTGCCAATACTCTTTGATCTAATTTGATTATTTATTATTTCAAAAGTAAAAGAGAGAGAGAGAGAGATTTTATAGCCTCTTATTATTTTACCAGTGAAACATGAACAATGCAGGCGCATTTCAAATGTCCTTTATCTTACTCTTTCCTCCGTGCTCGTACATAAAAAAAGATTGTAAATGACTTTCGAGGAAGTAGTAATCATGTCGGTAGCATTCGTAATTAATCATATCGGCTTCATATACACATAGAAAAACTACGCATTAATTTATAGTAATTTCTCTGGCTATGGATCTGTACTCATATTTTTCTCCTTTTTCATTTGTAAAGTATAGAAAATATGTTATTTTTTTTTTTTTTTGAAAAGAGAGCTTTTTGAGAACTCTTGATTAATATTCACAAAAGACAGGGGGGTTTTCTCTTCATTTTTCCTTTACTCTAATTACTATTATTATTACATTTTTCTTCCCTTTTTCTCTCATTTCTTTTGTTTATGAGCATTACCATACCAAGTGGAAAGAGTCCGTTGCTCAAACCTGTGGTCTTATCAGTTTATCAGTGCATCTTATTTTCCTTCCTCACACCCATCCAAACAAAAAACAGACTCTCTCTCTCTTCACCAATCAGTCTTTCCCTGACTTGAATCACATCATAAAAAATTAAATGATTTTCTCACCGTTAGAAAAAAAAACACCATATGGTATGGAAGTTATAGAGAAATTTCATTGAGATTGGATTTTTCTTTTTGAAAATATGTACATACATTTATTAATATTTATTATTTATTACAGTATTTGTCGTAAGCTCCATTGATTTTAGAAAGGCTTGATAATCCCGTTTGAACTCATTGCTTTCACAATGGGAAATACATTTTTTGGAAAAAATTCTTGGGCGGTTGATAAAGTAAGGGAGAAATATTTTGTGTCAACGAATGAGAAGATAAAAGAACAATTATGTACAAATTGCTGGAGAAATTAAATTCATTGAAGATTAAGAAAATACTGGAGAAATTAAATTCATTGAAGGTTGACAAAATACGGAGAAATGAAATTCGTGAAGGTTTGAAAAAATCCCGGAGCAATTGTGAAGTTTTCGAAGAAATGTCAAGAATAGGGAAAAAACCCACGTGGAATTGCAGTCAATCTCACCTTGTGAATAACCTTTGGATTGTTCTAATTCCTTAAATCTCAGCTAATCCAATTATGTAACGTGGAAGGTCGGCCGGAAAAAGAAAGTGTATTTAACCGTGTTTTTTTTTGTTGTTGTAACTTTTCTTTATTTTTCTCTACAAACACAATGAACATGCAATTTATTGTTGTGTGTCACAAAAGCTTTTTTTTTTGCCCGTACTGTACATAATAGTAATTTCAGAGGAAAAAAGACCTTGTCAGTTGAAAGTGACAAGAAGCATCCTCTCTTTTTTCCCCTTCTTCATCCCTTGAAATTCCGGTCATGTAAAGTAATCACATGTGAATTTTCTCAGGCTAATTAAATATGAACCACGTTGAACTCGTGCGGGGGAGTAGCTAACCTGCATTTAGCGATGATTATGAATGAAAATGCAATGAAAGGGAGGGGAACGCCTGTGAATGGTATAGATTTTCACTTCTGACTTCTGGAATGGTCCGTGTTACTGCCGAATGTTCCAGTTTGACGCAGTACGCGTCACATTGTAATTTTGGATTAATGCTGGTTCTTTCTCTCTCACATTAATTTCTGTATTTCTTCCTACCTTTCCCTCTACTACTATTCCCTTTATATCTTTTCCTTTCTCTCGTTCCATACTCTTATCCGCTTTCACTCATGTATTACTCTTGCGGCAGGTCTCGGTCTCTTCTCTCCACTCTCTGGTATTCCTATTTGATTATTTCTCTCCCCTTTTAAACCTCTCTCTCTTTCTCTCTTACACTCTCTTTCTCTTGTGTTTCTCTCTCTCCGTCTCTCTCCGTCTCTCTCTCTTTCTCTCCGTTTTTCTCTCTCTGCCTATCTGCGTGTGTCTCTCTCTCTCTGTCTATCTGCGTGTGTCTCTCTCTCTGTCTATCTGCGTGTGTCTCTCTCTCTCTCTGTCTATCTGCGTGTCTCTCTCTGTTTCTCTCTCCTTCTATGTCTGTATCTCTCTGTTTCTCTCTCCTTCTCTGTCTGTATCTCTCTGTTTCTTTCTCCTTCTCTCTCTCTCTGTATCTCTCTGGTTCTTTCTCCTTCTCTCTCTCTGTATCTCTCTGGTTCTTTCTCCTTCTCTCTCTCTGTTTCTCTCTGGTTCTTTCTCCTTCTCTCTCTCTGTATCTCTCTGGTTCTTTCTCCTTCTCTCTCTGTATCTCTCTCTTTTCTCTCTCTATGTATCTCTCTCTTTTCTCTCTCTATGTATCTCTCTCTTTTCTCTATCTATGTATCTC